>PVKA01011313.1:0-61389 GCA_004027165.1 Ctenomys sociabilis
GGAGAAATAGAAGAGCCACAAGGCCAGCCAATATTTTGGCCCTAGCCTTTCAAAGTCAGCGAAGACTCAGGACATAGGAGAACCTGTACTGCAACATCATGAAACTCAGTTGAGCTCCAAATTTTCTGAACAAGGAGTTTATGGAGCCACAGAGGAAAGAGATTGAAGTTCTATAGTGTGCCTGGGGAGAGTCACATGGAGAGAAAACTTTCTCTCAAGCTCTCACAGAGAGCAAACTGGTCAAGCATTGGCCATGACTCATCCACATGGATGACACAGACAAAGGAACTACAGAATAATGTACAGGATTACAAGATAAACCCTGAGAGGACTTCTCTGACCACATAGGAAATATAAAGTTCATGTGTTGGTATATAAGTCTTGATCTATCTAGGTCTTAACCATCCAGCAGAAAAGTATAAAAATGAAGTATACATCGTGGAGCCATAATATTAAGCTGAGCTGTAAATGGCTGTGGTCGACAATTTCTTTGAATAACTCACTATTGTTGTAGAATGCTGGACTGTGTTGGATTGTGGTATTGAGTTCAAGCACCTAAGTTAGTTGAATGACAATGGAGTGCCCACCTTTGACTGGTGTAGACAAAGGAAGGGGTATAGAAAGAAAAAATCATGATGTGTATGTATAGACAGTACAGTTGCCATAGATAATGCTGTGCTTCTACATAATTCTATGAGAGGCAAGATCTGCAGTAATGGTGGTTGGACAGGATATTATGTCAGTTTCTAGTACTACGGTCATCCACTAGGAAAACAATTATTGAATTTTTGATATAATTCAGGTATAAAAAAATAGGATAAGTAAGCAGCTACACTCTTAATTCACTGATAAGAGATATCTGCTAAAATAATATCTGTAAATATAATATCATATATGCACCTTGTATGATACCAAAACATTATGAAAACAGTTTGCAATGTATTACTTTATCGAATCTGTCTTGTTAAGGTGTCTTGAAACTGTCTGATTGACATTTGTAGTTCAATAAAATAAAATAAAAAATAAAAAAAGAATTCTGAGAGCACGAAAAATAATAATAATAATAATAATGATAATGATAATAATAATAATAATCAAGATCCCAGAAATTCAGGAACAGTATTCTAAAAGCTGCTAAAGAAATGAAACAGATTTCATCTAAAGGAAAACCCATCAGAATAATGGCAGATTTCTCTTCACAAATCATCAAGTCAAGAAGAGCATGGAGTACTTCAAGTCTTGCAAAAATACAAATTCCAACCCAGACTGATATACTTTGCAAAACTCTTTCAAGTACAATGGAGAAGTGAAATACTTCCATGGCAAAGAACAACTAAAGAATTTCATGACAAAGCCAAGCCTGCACAGACTACTAAATGATGTTCTAGAGAGGGAGTAAAATGATCACAATCCCATGAATGAGAATGAAAAGAACCCACCAAATAGAGCAAACAAACACAGGAGAATAAGAGGTATATAATAGTAGTCTTTCCGTTATTCTTTTGTGTATAGCAGCAAAATATTTCCATCAGCACACTCTACAAATGCACTTCTCTTGCATTCTATGGGTCAAAATTCCATATGGGACTATAAATAGGTTTCAAGGAAATAGCTGTAGCTCAGTCCCACAAGTGACACCTGTCCATCAGTATTTGTTATGCTCATTATCCATGTCCACAACACAGTAGAACTTTGTGTGATATCCTATCCCCAAACTGTCAGAAGTGATGGTCATTTATTTGTCTTTCTGGCGTTTATCCTATGTTTTATTCTTAGTATTTCTTTATTATCATGAAAACTTTTTCTTAGTTTAAATGTTTTGAAACATTTAATTTTTAATTAATTAGTATTTAATTTTCTGAATAATGCTTAATCTGAATTTTTGTTTTAAGATTTATACTAAATCTTTCAATTACAGTTTATCTAAAAGACATTACATATCTTCTCCTAGTATTAGAAACCTTGAAAAGTATATTTCTATTTTCTGTTGACTTTATATTACTTCTTCCCTGTCCTTTATACACACATACACACACATATATATGAATAAAAATACATGTATAACCCGACATAAGATTGGTACTGTTTCATAGAAATCTTCAACGACCTTTTAAATAAGGGTTCATCTAATATATTTTATATAGTCCTGTATAACTATCCTTTGAGAGCTCTTGATTCATCCAGGAGCATACTGCAACTCTCATGCCTTTTAATTTATGCTCTTTGTTATTTCCTGTGTATACATCTGGAGGTAGCAGAATATCTCCTTTGCATAAATAGAAAATATTTTTACTTTTAGTTTTCAAAGTTATGTGTGCTATAAAAAAAGTGTAAAAATCAAAAAGGATAGATCTTTTTTTTCTTTCAGTCCTTTAGTCTAGTTTCTTACACATTTGGTCCTTTTTTTTTTCTTTCTTTCTAATGTGGAATCAGGTGCTATTTAATTTTGTTCTTCCATAACTAATATTTTTTATGTATATGCTTTAACCATTTTTTTATAACAAGTTTTGGACAATTTCATTTTTGTGTATCTTGGTATGATATTATTTAAATTTCTTGTGCAAAAGTTTCATTTTTTTTTTGGAAATGTGGTATTATAAGTTGAACTAAATTCAGAAATTTTAAATCTTTAAATATTTATTGCCTACTCCTTTCTACTTTAAGAATTCTAATTATATGAATATAAAAAAGGAAAAAAAGGAGCAGTTAATGATTACAATTTTTGTTTTTACTGAGTTTTTTCCTCTCTTGAATTTCTCATGACTTCTTAGTTATTGTTTCTTTAAAAAAACAAAATTTACACGTTTATATCTGGTAATCTGGAAAACTAATTTGCACATAGCATCATGCAATACAGCAGCTATTGTTGACTATTACTTTGATTAGAAAACTCTTGTATCATGTATAATGCTGTTTTCTTCTATCACTATTTTGTATTCTTTAAAAATAATAATGAAAAGTACAAAAAAATTGAAAAAAAAAATGAGACCTTTGTGGCCTAGCAAGATTCCCACTGTAACCTTGAGGCATAGATCTATAGATTCCAGTAGGAATAACTTGGGGCCCCATTTCAGGACTAATAGGAATCTGGGGAGGAACTGAGATCCAAGTCTCTGCTGTCAGGTGTCACCCACCAAAGGTCAGAGACACTTGTGGAGGAGAAGGGAAAACTGCCCCCACTTTCAGTGGGGACAAGATGGACTCCTGTGGAAGTTTCCCTTTCTTCCAGCTATGAATGAATAACGTGAGCAATAGCTGCTGCCAAGGCAGCTTCCTGTACATACGAGGGACCAGTATCTGCACAAATCTGAGTTGTCTTAGGTCGGGTAACCCATTTTTTGTAGGCTCTTAAAGCCTCCACACTATCTATTTGCATTTCTGAGGGCCAATTGTTGAACTATTAATTTGTGAGCTACTTTGTCACTTATAATCCTCTTCCTAGCTTGCAATGAATGTGCAGCAGAATGTTTGAAAGGTTCATCAGGGCTGTGCCTATGGAAGCCAAGATAAGGGATGCTTCACCCCTAGAAGGAAGTTCTCTCCAGTCCTAATAGCAGCTATCTTAGTTTGCTCATGTATTTGCAATGCAAAGGACAGTTGCTTGTGCTAGCAAAGGCACCCTCCTCAATTAGCATATCTTTTGTAATGGCTAAATTGTGAACTACATTTTGAGCTGCTTGTTCCATGCAATATTCAAAGAAATTTCCTTTCTACACTTAATAATCTGTTGGATTTTAACATACTTTAGCTATTTCTTTCCAATCATTTGAGGCCATAGTCTGTAGTCCTAGCATTTCTACTAAACTCAAGGTAAAGAGAGCAGTAGGGCCATAAGTAACAACAGCTCGTTTTCATTCTTTTATGGTCTTAAAAGGTATAGTTTCATGAAGATGTACAACTTGTCCTAGATTATTAGGGGACTTGAACTTCAGAAACAAGGTAGATATGTTGAAAGCCCTCCGTGGACTTCCCCACCCATCTGGCTTCCTTTAGTGCCAATTGCAAGGGAGATAAAGAGAATGACTCCTGGGCTGGAGAGATAGTTCATTGGTCTAAAGTGCCTGCCTAGGCAAGCTGAGGCAAGTGTGGAGACTACAGTTCAATCCTTGCTGCGCCACCCCTGGACCCCAAGGCAGGCTGAGCCAACCACAAGAAAAGAAAAAGAAAATGGCTCTATTTTTATTGAGGTAGAAGTTCCAATATGTGACTCAGTGAAATTTCTCTGGCTGCCATGACTAGGTTTGTGGCCTGTGCCTCCTTAAAAAACATTGAGTGTTGAGAAATAACATTTTGGGGTAAAGCCTTCTCTGATGGGGAAGGATTCATTTTGTCCCCCGTTGCTTCTTTTTTATTTTATTTTGTTGAAAAACAAATAGCAATGAGACAGTTTCAAAACTAGTTAATAGGACTGTTTCAGTAATACACTGTACATTGTTATCTTCTTAGTGGTTATCCATAGTACAAGAGGCAGACGGGATATCCTGTACAAACACTATTAGTACAAACCTTCCAACCCATTGAATTAAGCGAGAGTAGTTGTATATCTATCTTGACTATTCTGCATATACAAATACAAAATGGTTCTTCCTTTGTATCTCCTTTTTTTGTTTAGACTTGTCAGGGATCGGTCTTCCATTGGCATGTGATTTGATGGAGGGATGGTAGGTTTAAGTTCTGGGGCAGCCAAATAGCTCAGTATGAAAGTGCCTGGCAAGCAGGCTCAAAGGAAGTGGTTCAATCCCCAGGCCTGCCATGCTGGCCCTGCCGACACAGTGCGCTAAGATGGCAATTGAGACTGGCATGGTGGTGTGCGCCTACAATCCCAGCTCATGGGAGGCTGTAAACAGGCAGATCCCTTTGAGTCCAATCTAGTAGTGTAACCCTGAAGACCCTGTAGACCCTTCCCTAAATACGGAGAAGGAGAAGGAGGAGAAGAAGAAGGTTTAAGTTCTACCTTTTTGAGAGCTATTGCTCACTTGGGCTTGAGACTTGATTTTAATGGAGAACTGCAAGCTAAATCCTTTCTGTTTGAAAAACCTCTTCTAGGCACAATCCAGAAAAGAAAAATAAATATAGACATTAAGCATGCCACAACCACTTCTCTTCATCTCATTTTTAGCTCAATATAACTTTTTCCTTTTTGGCTCCTCTTGAACCTACTTCTCCCTTTTTTAAAAAAACTTTTATTTTATTTTATTTTATTTTATTTGGAGACAAATATCAATGAGACAATTTCAAAGCTGATTAATAGGACAATTTTAATAATTAATACTTTTTACATTGTTATCTTCCTAGTGATTATCCATAGTACAAGAAGCAGACAGGATATCCTGTCCAAACACTATTAGTACAAATATTTCTTCTCAGAATTACAGGATAAATCCTGAGGGGACTTCACTGACCTTATCAGATACAAAAGTTACATTTTTTGTTATATAAGTCTTACTTTATCTTGGTGTTAAACATCCAACAGAAAAGTATAAAAACGAGGTATATAAAGTAAAGGCATATTGATATGCCAAGGTTTAAAAGGCTCTAGCCAACAACTTCTGTGGACAACCCACTACTATTGTGGACTGCTGGACTATGTTGGAGTGTTTTGCTGAATTCAAGCTCCTATAATAATTGAATGCCAATGGAACACCCATTTCCGACAGGACTAAACAAAAAAATGGGATAAGAAGGACTGTTTTATATTTGTATATATGGAATAGTTTGGATAGATATACAGCTACTTTTGCTTAATTCTATGAAAAGAAAGATTTGTACTATTTCTCCCTTTAAGATTGATTTTCTCTCTCTGGCCCTAATGAGCCTGTGTACCCAAGTTTTATACCTCATGTGCCAGTTCCAATGCACATCTGTACCGAATACAACTAGCTCTAACCAATCCACTTCCCTCACTTATATGAACTCTGGAAGTGTTCCCACTGCCAACACTCATCTTGTAATGGGTGTCCTGATCTGGCACGAAATGTTAGGATCCACTTGTCTCAGTGTGATCCATTATACCTGGAGAGAAATGGCAGCAGGAATGAGAAAAAGATAGACAAGAAGACAAAAGCTGGGTTAGGTGGTGACTCGTCTGCCTGGTTGGAGAGATGACCCCCAAGCAACAATATGAATGTCTACTCATACCTTTGCAAAGTTAGTAACACATGACACAATGTTGCCTAGTGACTAATAGTTGGCATTGACCAGTCAAAATGCTTATCTCAGGACTGAGGTACCTTGTGTGGTTTAGGCACTGAGGCTTAGTCTCGCTTACATGCATTTGACCAGTTTTCTAGCTTTTGTGGCTCCCAGTACTAGAGAGCCCAGATGAAATAGCATCAGAAGAAAAAAAGTGTCCTGTGTCAGGAGGAATTCCAAAAGTCAGAGAACAGTAGAGCCTTCTTTCCTTCAAATTGAATATTTCCAAACCAAGAGAACAGGTTGCCCTCCTGCTCTAGCTTTTCTCTCCTTTTGCCTTGTTTCCAGAGATGCCTCCATCAGAGAGGCCAGAGAAAGACCCTGTAAAAGTTGCAGTCAGAGCAGATATGGGTTAGAGATGGGAATGGGCACCCTGTCATGTAATACAGGTTAATTACTACCATTGAAGCTATGCCTGAAATCCCAGGGCTCTAGGAGGCTGAGGCAGAAGAATCACAATTTCAAGTGAAGTTTGGTCACTTTAGTGACTTGGAAAGGCCCTATTCCAACATTAAAAAAAAAATGTAAAAAGTAGAGTGGCGAGACAGCTCAGAAGACTAAACACCTGCTTTGGCAAGCACAGGGATCAAGGTTCAATTCCTCGTCCCATTGAGCCAGTGACTGAGTCGAAGCATAGTGGCACACACCTGTAATCCTAGTGCTGGGGAGGCTGAAAACAGGAGGATCACTATGAGTCCAAGCTGCATAGTGAGGCCCTATAACCAAATACATAAATGAAAAAAAAAATGTAAAAAGGGTTGGCTATACAGTGGAAGGTCCTGGTTTCAACCCCAAGTACCAAAACAAAAGTTAGCATGGAGGTAACTAAGGGTGTCCGGTGTCATAGGAAGCCAGCCAGGAAGACAAAAGTGAGAGCTAGAAGGAGGTAATTTAGCGTCCCGGTGGCTCCAAGTAGAGCACCTGGCAGAAGGTCAGGAAACAGGTTTGTGAAATTTCAAGGCACCCTTATGGACCTTTAATGTGTTTTATGTTTAATGGATAAAATGTGGTATTTGTCTCATTTTCTGTTCTACACTTTCTTGTATGGGTATTTAGAATTTGCCTTTTAGCACTCTTTGCAGTGTTTTATTAGGCTGGATGTTTCATCACCAAAGATTAGCTAAATCTTCAAAGAATATAGCCAAAGGTTCCATTATAATAAGTTATTACCTAAGCTAATGTGTGAACATTAATTATATTAGATAAATCAAATACTTCTCCAACTCTTTTAAAATTGGAGAAAATACTCCCAAATTTATTTTATAAGCACATTGTACCCTGTTACCTAAGCCAGATGAGAATACTATGAGAAAATTATAAACCAATATCCCTTGCAAATATATATGCAGAAAGTCTTATAAACAAAGTGCTGTACAACCAAAATACTCATCCATAATCTGGCAGTACATTAATAGGATCATTTGCCTGACCACGTGTAGTTCATTTCTATGATGGCAATAGATTAAATACATTAAAATCAGTAAATATGATGCACCACATTAACAGAATAAAAGAGTAGATACCATTTGGTTCTTTCAAGAGATACAGAAGGAATATACAATACTATTAAACATCCTTTAATGATGAATACTCTAACAAATTTGGTACCAAGATATATAACTCAACACAATAAAGATCTTTTTGGGGCTGGAGAGATAGCTCTCTCCAAATTGTCTGCCTGACAAGCACAGGAACCTGAGTTCAATCTCCTGTACCACATGGCATGCCAGCCCCCAGCACCCTGTACTGGCCCCTAAACCAGGTATAGTGATATATGCCTTTAATCTCAGCTCTGGGGAGGCTAAGACAGGAGGATCACTTTGAGTCCAAACTGCATAGCAAGACCCTATGTCAAAATTTAAAAAATAAAAATAAATATCATTATCATAAGCCCACAGCTGGCATCATACTCAGTGGCAAAAATCTGAAAGCCTTTTTGTTAAGATCAGAAACAATACAAAGGTGCCCTCTCAGCACTGCTAGCAAACGTAGTCATGCCAATGTAGTGAAGCAAGAAATGAGGTAAAACTCATCCATATTGAAAAATTAGGAAGGTAAATTGTCACTCTTTTCAGACATAATCATAAGCTATTAGAAACAATAAATAAATTCACTACAGGTGCAGTACACAAAGCAACACTCAAAAGCTAGTATTTCCTTACACATACAATGAAAAAAAGAAATCAAGACAATAATTTTATTTATAATCTACAAAAATAAAATGGAATCATAGGCATAGATTTAACCAAGTATGTGAAATATCTGTACATGCGAAATTATATAATACTGATAAAAGTAGTTAAAAACTATACAAGTGGAAATCTATTTCATGTTTATGGATTAGAAGATTTAATAAACAATTTTAATTTTATTAATAAGTTTATAATGAACAATGTGATGCACAACTTCAATACACTAACCATCAAAATTCCAATGGCTTTTTTGTATGTGTGGACCTGGGGGTTGAATTTAGGCCCTTGTGCTTGCCAGGCTAGTGCTTATTCAACTGAGCTATCTCCCCAGCCCCACCAATGGCATTTTTATAGAAATAAAAAAATCATAAAATTCATGTGGCAAAACAAAAGGCTAAACAGCTAACACAGAAATAAACAAAAATAACAAAGCTAGAGTCAGCACATTGACTTCTGAAAACATACTAAGAAGCTATAGTCTTTAAGATAGCACATTGCTGCAAAAAATCAGATGGCTGCACCAATGAGACAAGATAGACCCTGAAAGTAATGCACAAATACCCAGTTCAATGATTTTTCACAGGTATGCTGTGAGAAAATGACACTCTTCAAAAAATGGTGTTGAACTTTCACAATATCATCCAAAAAACTTCAAAATGCCTAGAACTCAATCTAACAAAGTACAAAAAAGACTACTACATTGAAAACTACACTATTTTGAAAAAAGGAGATCAAAGAGGATATCAGAAAATGGGAAGATGTCCCTTGCTCTTCAGTAGGAAGAACAAATGTAGTGAAAATGGCCATATTTCCAAAACTGTTATGCAGATTTAATGCAATTCTGATCAAAATTCCAGCAGCATATCTCACAGAATTAGAGAAAACAATCCTAAGATTCATTTAGGACCAAAATAGACATAAAATAGAAAAGGCAATTCTGGGCAACAAAGGCAAGGCAGGAGAATCACAATCCCTGACTTGAAATTATAGTATAGCTACTATGATAAAAGCAGCAAGTACTTGCAAAAAAAATAGACATGAAGATCAATGGAACAGATTAGAAAATGCACAAACAATTACAGATATACTCAGCTACCTTACCTTTAATAAAAGTGTAAAACACATTCACTCCAGAAAGAATAGTTATTATCAAGAAATCAACCAATAACAAATGCTTCTTTAATAAATGGTGCTGGATGAACAGGCTTTTCACATGCTGAAGGCTAAAACTAGACCCTTCTCTATAACCATGCACTAAACTAAAGTCAAAATGGATCAAAGATCTAACTATTAAAACAGAAGCATTAAATCTCCTAGAAGATAGACTAAGTAAAACTCTTGAATGTTGGGAGCCACTAAAGCTGAAATTGATCATATATGGAAAGCAGGACAAGACCTCATTGCCTAAGACGTCAAGCTTTCTCAACATTGTGGGTTATTCAGTCACTAGGCAACCTTGTGTCGTGCAGCTTTGTAAAGGTATAGATAAAGACCCTTACTATTGTTCTAGGAATTGTCTCACCAAGCAGGCAAAGAAGCCACCACCTAACCCAGCTCTTGTCTTCTTGTCTATCCTTTCCTCATTCCTGCCATCATTTCTCCCGGATACAATGAACCACAATGAGAGACCAATGGATCTGTACATTTGAAGACACTGGTGTAGGCAGACTTTTTGAATGAAACTTTAATTGCACAAAAGCTACCACAACAACTAGGATCTCATCTTATTAAAAATCTTTTGCACAGCAAGATAAAACATAATGGAGAGACAACCCACAACATGGAAAAAGGCTTGCCAGCTGTTTCTCAGGCAAAGAATTATAGAGAACATAAAAAGAGCTCAAAAATATCAGAACTCCAAAATTTAAAAACCCAGTCCAAAAATGGGCATCTGAGATAAATACACACTTTTCAAATGAAGAAATGCAAACAGCAAATAAATACATCAAAAAATGTTCAATACCATGAAAGATGTAAATTAAAACAACAATGAGATTTCATCTCACTCTAGAAAGAATAGTTAGTATCAAAAAATCAATCAATAACAAATGCTGGAGAGGTGTGGGGAAAAAGGAACCTTTCTCCACTGTTGGTGGAAGTGTAGACTGGTGCAACCACGGTGGAAATTGGTGTGAAGATTCCACAGACAACCTGTGGTAGAAGTCTTTTTGACTCCACTATTTCCTCCATAGGGTATCTTTCCAGAAGACATAAAAAACATTGTACTACAGACACATATGTGCACCCATGTTTATAGCAGCACAATTTGTAACAACTAGATTATGGAAACAACCCAAAAGCCTATCAGCCAAGGAACAGATAAAAAAGATTTGGTCTTTTTTATACAATGGAGTACTACTTGGCGATAAAAAATAAACTAGGGGCTGGAGAGATGGCTCAGTAGAATAAGTACTTCCCTGGCAAGCATAAGGGCCTTAGTTCAATCCCCAGTTCTGCAAAAATAAGAAAGATAATCTAGAGATTTTTATAACTATATAGATGTAACTCAAGACCATACTCAAAAGTGAAATAAACCATATGTACATGTGCAAACATTGTATTATCTCCCTAGTGAGAAGCTGAAGGGGTAAATAAAATCAAAAATATACAAGGGATATTGTACAACAAGGAGAAACTGTTGAAAAGAAAAAATAAACTGGGGTGGAGAAAAAAAGGAAAGGGAAAAGCAATATACATATTGCTATAGTTATGATAGTTACACTACTAATTTTGCTAAGTTCATTGAAGAGATTTGTGCTAATATTATTTGTACAATCAAATATCTATATCTATATCTATATCTATGAGTAACTAAGTTAAAGATACACAGTGTATTAACCATTGTTACCTTCAAACTACCTTGTTTTGAAATTTGGGTTTTTTCTTTAAAATAAAAAAAAATGGTGTTGAGAAAATTATTTCTCCATGCAGACTAGTGACATTGGAACACTTCTCACACAATATACAAAGATGAACCCAAAATTAATCAAAAACCTAAAACATGAGACATTAATATATAAAACTACTGAATAAAATATAAAGAAAGATCTATATTAGTGTAAGCCATTATTACTTATAAATTTGATTCCCAAAGCAGAGGGAACTATGGTAAAAAGAGATTATTAGAATTCACCAAGCTAAAAGCTTATTTAGAATAAGGAATATCAGAACTGGAGACATTTTCAAATCATACATCTATTAAAGGATTATATCAAAAAATAACAGGTGCCTGTGGCACCCTGGAACTCTTTCAGCAGGAAAACCACTGCCAGAGGCAGCTTGTGACCCTAGATACTCCAGGACCATAGCCATAATAAACTATTTCCTTTATAATATACTCAACTTGATATGGTGTCATTAGAATCAAAAAGCACTCTAGGGGCAGAAAGATAGCTCAGCAGACCAAGCATCTGCTTAAGCAAGTTCAGGGGCTAGAGTTTGATCCTCAGCACCATATGCTGCACTGGCCCTGCCCTGGGCACACTGAGCTGGCCAATGAGTCTGGGTGTGGTGCAAGTGCCTGTAATCCCAGTACTGAGAGAGCTGAGACAGGAGGATCACTGGGAGTCTGAACTGTGTAGTGAGACCCTCTATCACAGAAGTACACTTAAAAGTAATATTTTTGCCTTATCTGCCGTGTTTGCACACATGTAGCCTTCCTGGCTGAACTGGCTCTGAGCTCATAATTTACCTAGACTTCTGCTCCTCTACCAGACTCACTGAGAAAATCTCAGTGTAAACTGTTGTTAAAAATCTCAAAAACATACACCTGGCCAAAATGGGGTTTTGGTCCTACCTTGCCAAAATGTATATGATCATTAACAACCAACATGAAAGAATAAAATTCGCAATATTAAAACAAAGCCAGGCATCAACAAAAAATTCAAAGAAATTTAAATCCCAATGATCCTGAAATTATGTATGTACTCATACTATAATCACTTATACAACTCTTGGAGGATTAAACAGTCATTTAGAGCAGCATTCTGATAGTTTCATTTGATCAGAAACACTGCCATAATCAGAATATCTCCAGACCAAAACTCAAACTAAATAATTTGTAGCTTAAAACATTCCACTTTGAAGTTCAGGCATATATGATAGATTTTTATAGTTTGACAGACAGTCTTAAAAACTAAGGATATGCATTTAGGAGTGATATAGCATTGCAATACAGCTACACACACGAGGCATATATAGTGGTGCACACCTATAATCCCAGCACTTGGGAGGCTGAGGCAGGAAGACTGCCATAAGTTCAAGGCTATCCTGGGGTGCATAGTGAGTTCGAGGCCAGTCTGAACTACACAGCAAGACCCCGTCTCAGCAACCCCCCTCAAATGACCACACATGCAATAATAAACTAAGGATTACCAAGGATTCATTCTAGGAGGTTGAGACAAGGGAAAAATTTAAAGAAAATAATAAGGTTTTACCCTTAGATACTGTCAATTGGTCTTGGAAACCTGAGGCAGGAATGGGTGTCAAATGATTACTGGAGGTACATTTGTTGGGCAAGTGCTCTTTCCAGAGCATCTTGTCTAAATTGTTGCAATCTTTAACCCATTAAACTTTGTTGGGTAATGCCTGCCAAGTGTGCAAAGTATGAGAAGGTTGCGAATCGTGGATGCACATAGAATGAGAAGAAATGTTTGGGAGGCTCTTAGAAGTTCTGTGAGAATATATTTAACTCACATAGGCTCTCATGCCACCACCACCCCCTTCCTAAACTTCCCAACCCTAGGATCTGATAAACACAGTCTGGTCTTGAAATCAGCTCACATAGGTGCTAAACTTCAGTAACACTGATTTATTTCATTTTTAAAATGAAAGAAGGTAGCAGTTGGATTCTCCTCCCCAATGGAATATCTGTAGATCACCTGTCTCTAAGCTCAATCTAACCAAGGTTACTGAGTGTGATCAAAGTGGTTTTCCTTTACTCAAAGGTGTTCTATTTAACAGGGCAAAATTCACTATAAGGTCATGTGATTAAGGTGATATTAGACACAACATTTAGCATGGAGTTAATATGACCTCTAGAGAAGATGTTGACAAATATTCTATAAAGGGCCAGCAGGTAAATAATTTACACTTTGCCTTGTAGTATGTCCTGAAACCATACAGCTCAGCACTGGAAGGCACCAGGTGGCTGGGAAAGGCAGATGGCAGGGAGAGAGCAGTGGTAAGCTTTGACTCAGCCTTGTTGCTCTCAGCCCTAGGAGGATTTAGAGGCAGGAAAGCAAGGCAGGAAGGACTCAAGGCTCATAGGCCTCACTGAGATGCTCCAGGCTGGCCAGGTTCAGCTCCTCAGAGTGCAGAGGTTCCTGTACTAGGTGCTGTGGTTACTGGGGCCATGGGTGTATCTTTTGCTCTTCTTTCCCCATTGGATCTGCACTGGAGCCCAGAATATGCTGCTATCACTTCTAAGAGAACTTCACTATGGGCCAGGGAGAGCAGGCAGAATGATAGAACCCATGTAAGAGAGAGGGAGCTCAGCACTTCCTATTGCTCTCAGGCCAGCCCCTTCTCCAGAGACAGGATCTCACCCCTGAGTTCAGCTTGGGAGCCTGTGATATGCCTCCTGGTTTTTGCCCCAGTCTATGGAGATGACCCTCAGAATGGGAATTAATAAGATGACAAGAGTTGCAGGTTGCCTTTGGATGGAGTCTGTCTTAATTCTAGCACCTCCAAATGTAACAAATGTGACCAGGAATCTGCATGATGCCATCCTATCATGAGGAACTCTGTGGCCAGCTCAAGCTGGCATGAGAGCCTATGTGGTCCTGGGAAGGAGGTGGTGGTGGCATGAGAGCCTATTTTACCACTCCAAAATACCTCTGAACATTTAACACTTCAATATACACAAGTAATTCCCTACCTACCTCTGGCATTCTCTCCTCTCCTCCCACATAAGAGCTACCTAGAGTTCAAGAGGAGACCCAGTTCCCCTTGGGAATCTCCCCACTTCAGCTGCTGCCATCCATGGTATAGTCAAAGGAAGATGTGGTCCTGGGAAAGCTGGAGGGTGCCTCAGGATGGAAGAGAGGACCACTGGCACAAACTTGGAATACTGAAGCAAGCAACATTTGGCTCCAAGCGCTAGGACAGGAAGCTTATACTTTCTGAAGACCAAAGATTTTGGTTATCTTCTAGACAAACTGAAGTTACAAAAAGGGAAAAAACACATAGTGAAATAAAAAGGTGATTGTGAGCATGCCAGAGATTAGGAACAAAAGAATCTAAAAGAAAGAACTGTAGAGAATATACAGTCTGAAAAAAAAACTATAAAAGGTTTAAAAAAAAAAAAAAAAGAAATGAACATAGAGACTTAGATTTGTGAGCTGATTGGATTTCCAGAAGAATAGATTGGAGACAAAAAACTAAATGTGATATAAAAGTAAATCAATAATAAATAGCTGAAAATGTCCACAAATTAATAGAAAACCTTAATTTTTTAAACCAAGAAAGTTAACAACACTCCTCAAAGTATAAATAACAACATATATAGACATGTGATAGTTAAACAGCTAAAATGCAAAGTTAACAAATAATCATCCAGGAGGAACAACATGTTATGTACAAGAGAATAACATAGGAACAACAGGCAACATGGTATGAAAAACATAAACTTGCAAATGTCAACTAAAGTATTATTGAGTATTTGAAGTAAACAGAACTGGGACTTAAGGCACAGTAGTGACTTTGATGATGTAATTTAGCTGTTTCTTATAACATTGTGCACACAGTTATCACATGAAGCAGATATTCAGACATAAGCATTAACTAAAGCAAAGTGAAAATTGATGATTCAACAAAATTTGTGACCATTTCATTCAGAAGCTGGGAACAAATTAGATGCCCTTCAACAGGTGAATGAACATACTGTGATGTATTCAACTACTTAAGCATTATACATCAATGAAATAAACTACGGACTCATGCCATAGCATGGATGAGTCTTTAATGCATTTCTATGAAGAAAGTAGGATCCAAAAGTCCATGTATCATGTGGTTCTACTTATATAATCTTGCAAAAGAATAAATAGGAGCTTAGGCAGTGACACTGATCAGTGTTTCTCACAGAATGGAACAGAGGAAGAGTAACTAAAGCAGAAGCATAGGAACATGTTTAGGGTGCTGAAACATTTCTATATGAAAATATGAATTACAATTGTGAAGACCTATTGTATTCTGTACCAAAAAGAGTGAATTTGACTCTATTCAAACTTTTAAAAAATCAACTATATCAGGTAAGGTGGCCTATGGCTATAGTCCTACCTAATTGACAAGCTGAGACAGATAGATCTCTTGGCTCAGAGCTCAAGACTAGTCAGGAAAACAGCAAAATTCTGCTTCAAAAATTAAAATATAAATCAATCAGGATTTAGGGAGAATTTAAAGGACTCCTGACAATGACAAATGAACCTAACTACTGTGTTAAAATATATATCATATACCATATTGAGAAGGGTGAAAAATGAAAGATCTTGACATTAGTAAGTTCACAAAATAGCCTTTTTGCTGGCATGAGCTATGCACAAAAACTGTGCTTTAGTTGGCAAATGTGTTTCTCAGAAGGGCATAGCTTAGCAAGTCTGAAAGTACATGTTGGTAAGCCCACAGTAGATAACTAGAGTACCATCTTGCACTATAGTTTAAAGAAGTTACAGATGAACAGGAAGACAATGCTGTAATTAACCCTGCCATCCTAGATTGTAGCTGGAAATGGCAATGTGAATCTGTGTCTATTCTGCTGTATATGAAGATTGAAAGACATACAGATAAGTTTATCTTCCATAAAAGAAAACAAGCAACAGAAAATATAAGCTTTCAGTGTCTTCCAAAAGTGACAAAGTACTGTTTTTGAAAAAGAATTAAACAGGTCAAAAGAAATCAAACAGAAAAACTACTCATGCCAAAAAGGAAAAAATGTGAGCAAAAAATTAAATAATGATATCAGTGGGTAATTAAGAGAATAAAATAAATATCCACGACTATACAATGACATAAAATGATTAAACAAGGAAAGAAGCCAAAGAAGGTGGGAAAGAATGAGACACAAACCTTTTATTCAAAAATTCTAAAGAGTAAATGTTGATGGTGAATGAAAAAAAGGAAATCATCACTAGAAGTAAAAATCAACAAATGGGATTGCATCGAGTTAAAAAGTTTCTGCATCACAAGGGGAACAATTGAATGTAGACACATATACAGAACAGGAGAAAATCTTAGCCCGCAACTCTTTCAACAGAGGAGTATGGATATGAAACAATCACCTACAGTGCATGTAATCCTTATGTACTGCAAACATGCTAGTAAAAGTGAAAAATAAAATGAGTACTTATAAAACCAACAAAAAATTAAATATAGTTTTAATATACTCAACCAACACCAGAAGAATAAATACTTTGCTGGGCATGGTACTGACACCTGTGATCCCAGCACTTCGAGAGGCTAAAACACAAGGGTCACAAATTTGAGTAATGTAGTGACTTGGTGAGACCCTGCCTCAAAATAAAAATATATATATATAAAATATCTGGTCAGGTAGGTCAGTGCAAAGGTTCTAAGTTTAAATTCCAGTGCTAAAAAAACTCCAACCAATAAATGAAGAGACACTCAAAGTTCAAGTGGTCAATAACTTTATGAATAATGCAATGTCTTTAGCTATTAGGGAAATTTAAATAAAAACTACATTGATATTCCTTCTTGATCAGAATAGCTATCATTAAGAACATACACATAAAAAAAAAACTTGGGGCTGGGAGATAGCTCTGCAGTCTGAGCACCTGCCTAGCAAGCACAAAGACCCAGGCTCTGAAACATGATATCTATATGTCTCAGCTTGTCAATTAGGTAGGACTATAGCCATAGGCCACCTTACCTGATATAGTTGATTTTTAAAAAATTTGAATAGAGTCAAATTCACTCTTTTTGGTACAGCATATACTAGGTCTTGACAATTGTAGTTCATATTTTCATGAATGTTTCAGCACCTTAAACATGTTCCTATGCTTCTGCTTTAGTTACTCTTCCTCTGTTCCATCCTGTGAGAAACACTGATCAGTGTCACTGCCTAAGCTCCTATTTATTCTTTTGCAAGATTATATAAGTAGAACCACATGATACATGGACTTTTGGACCCTACTTTCTTCATTTACAGAACTGCATTAAAGACTCACCATGCTATAGTGTGAGCCCATAGATAGGTAGATAGGTAGATAGATAGATAGATAGATAGATAGATAGATAGATAGATAGATAGATAGATACATACATACATACATACATACATACATACATACATACATGATACTTAGGATGAGGAGGAGAAGGAGGAGAGGAAAAAGAAGAAGAATCCTTCTACACTGTTGATGGAACAAAAATTAGTATACCCACTACAGAAATTAATACAGATGTTCCTCAAAAACTAAAATCAAGGTCTGACCAAATAGCTCAGAGGATTAAAGCAACTGCGAGCAGGCGCAGTGGCTGGGGGTTCGATCCCCGGGCCTACATTGCTGGCTCTGCCCTGGGACACACTGAGCTGATGACTGAAACTGGGTGTGGTGGCACGTGCCTATAATCCCAGCTCTTGGGAGGCTGTAAACAGGAGGATCACTATGAGTCCAATCTAGTAATGAGACCCTGAACAACCATAGACCCTTCCCTAAACAAGACAAAACTAAACTAAACTAAAATCATTATGGGCCAGGGAGATTGCTCAGTGGAATAAGTGCTGGCTTGATAAGCGCAAGATCCTGAATTCAGTCCCTGGTGCCACCAAAAAACAAAACAAAAAAATGAAGAACTGCAGGCCCACTGCTCTAGAGAGACCTTTCCCAGGGTCCTCAACTCCTGCCCCATGGCATCAGACCCAGCACAGCCTGCCTGGTGAATGAGAAAATCCACCACCCTTTTGGGAACCCAACAGACTCGCCAAAGCCCAGGCCCGGTGAGTGTGTGAGAGCTTCTGTGCTCTCCTGCCCCACCCCCACACCCTTCCACACCCAGCCAAGGTCTGGCATACAGGCCTGGTCAGAAACTCTGAGCCTGAAGTCCTTGCACTGAGACTAGGGTCAAAATCACGCAGCTAATCCAGAAGCAGAACATCTTATCAAAGGGGTACAACAGGCTCACGTTCAAGCACAGCAACAGGAAGGAGGTGAGCCAGACCCAAGCCACGCAAAACTACATGATCTAGAACTTGATGTAACAATACATTAATTTCAAAAGGTGCTAAGGTTATAACTGCACCAAAACTCTACAAAAGTCAGAGGTCAAGCTATAAGTCATGATAAAAACAAGGAGCCAAATGCAATCGCAGTCCTTGAGCCCACAAAAGATAAGTGCAGAGGACAGTAACCTGGCTAAAATGAATGAATTAACAGAGTCAGAAGCAAGGAAACAACAACAGAAAGGTATAGAGGAATTCAGACCAAAATTAATGCCTGAAAGAAAAAAGAAATTTTTGAATTCATAGCATCAGAAGTAAAGAATCAAATCCAGAAACATATGGAGGGAAACCAATGCCCACCCAGAACAAGTGCAGAGAACACTATTCCAGCTGAAACATATGAAGTAAAATCATCTCAGGCAAAAACCCAAAAGCAAAAGGGTAAAGAGGAACTCAAAGCAGAAATAATTTCTGAAATAAAAAAGAAATCTTTGAAACCATAATGTCTCAAGTAGAGAATCAATTCTGGAAATATATGTGATATATGTGCATCTCTGTTTATAGCAGCGCAATGTGTGATAGCAAAATCTTGGAAACAACCAAGATGTCCATCACATGAGGAATGCTTGAAAAAGATGTGGTATTTCTATATAATGGAGTATTACTCAGCTATTAAGAATGATAAGCTTGAAGCATTTATACTGAAGTAGATGCCACTTGAACATATACTCATAAGTGAAATAAACCAGACACACATGTGTAAATATCATATAGTCTACCTAGTATAAGAAGCGAAAAGCAGAAATACAAAAGGAAATGTACAACAACTAAAATCAATTGAGTCACATAAGGCAAGGTGAATGGCATATGCTGCAGGATATTAATCAGCTTTTCTTCTGGATGGTTAACAACCTAAGTTCACAGATCAAAGTTGGAGAAATAGAAGAGCCACAAGGCCAGCCAACATTTTGGCCCTAGCCTTTCAAGGTCAACGAGGACTCACGACATAGGAGAACCTGTACTGCAACATCATGAAACTCAGTTGAGTTCCGAATTTTCTGAGCAAGGAGATTATAGAGCCACAGAGGAAAGAGATCAAAGTTCTATAGTGTGCCTGGGGAGAGTCACATGGAGAGTAAACTTTCTCTCAGGCTCTCACAGAGAGCAAACTGGTCAAGCATTGGCCGTGACTCATCCACATGGATGACACAGACAAAGGATCTTCAGAATAATGTACAGGACTACAAGATAAACCCTGAGGGGACTTCACTGACCACATAAGAAACATAAAGTACATGTGTTGTTACATAAGTCTTGCTCTATCTAGGTCTTAACCATCCAGCAGAAAAGTATAAAAATGAAGTACACATCGTGGGGCCATAATATTAAGCTGAGCTGTAAATGGCTATGGTCAACAACTTCTTTGAATAACTCACTATTGTTGTGGAATGCTGGACTGTGTTGGATTGTGCTGTCAAGTTCAAGCACCTAAGTTAGTTGAATGACAATGGAGTGCCCACCTTTGACAGATGTAGGCAAAGGAAGGGGTATAGAAAGAAAAAATCATGATGTGTGTGTATGGACAGTATAGTTGGGATAGATAACGCTGTGCTTCTACGTAATCCTATGAGAGGCAAGATTTGCACTGATGGTGGTTGGACAGGATATTATGTTGGCTTCTAGTACTATGGTCATCCACTCGGAAAATAATTATTGAATTTTTGATATAATTCAGGTATAAAAAATAAGATAAGTAAACAGTTACACTCTTAATTTACTGATAAGAGACAACTGCTATAATAATGTCTGTAAGTATAATATCATGTATGCTCCTTGTACGATACCAAAACAGTATGAAAACAGTTTGCAATGTGTTAATTTATCAAATTTGTCTTGTTAAGGTGTCTTAAACCTGTCTGATTGATATTTGTACTACAATAAAATTAAAAATAAATTAAAAATAAAAAAGAGTTCATAAACAAACACATATTTGCATGGGAAACACGTGAAAGAATCAACAACTGGGATCAAGTCTTCTTGAGGAGTTTCTGCGTATCAAAAGAAATTATCAACAAAGTGAAAAGACAACCCACAAATTTTGCAAAAAATCCTAGCTAATAAGTAATCAGACCAAAGTCTGCTCTCTAGAATTTATAAAGAACTAAGATATAAAAGGGCCCTCAAATTTAAAGACCCAATTCAGAAATGGGCATCTGAGATGAATACACACTTCTCAGAGGAGGAAATTAAAGAAGCCAATAAATATATCTAAAAGTACTCCACATCCATCCCTATCCATCTGTGAAATGCAAATAAAAACAACACTGAGATACCATCTCACTCCCCAAAGAACGGCTATCATAAGGAAATCAACCAACAACAAATGTTGGAGAGGTTGTGGGGAAAAGGGAACACTTCTCCACTGCTGGTGGGAATGTAGACTGGTACAACCATTGTGTTGATCAGTGTGGAGACTCCTTAAAAGAGTAGGACTGGAAATCCCTTTGAAGCTGGCTATACCTCTACTGGGAATTTTCTCAGAGGAACTGAAAACATTATATCATAGTGATATATGTGTACCTATGTTTATAGCAGCACAATTTGTGATAGCAAAATCTTGGAAACAAGCAAAATGTCTGTCACATGAGGAATGGCTGAAAAAGATGTTGTATTTCTATGTAATGGAGTATTACTCCGCTATAAAGAATGATAAACTTGAAGCATTTATACTGAAATGGATGCCACTGGAACATATACTAGTAAGTGAAATAAACCAGACACATGTATGCAAATATCGTATAGTCTCCCTAGTATAAGAAGACAAAAGAAGAAATACGAACAGAAATGTACAACAACAACTAAAGACAATTGAGTCAGATAGTTAGGGAAAACTGAACGGCATATGCTGCAGGGTACTAAGCAGCTTTTCTTCTGGATAGTTAACAACCTAAGTTCACAGATCAAAATTGGAGAAGTAGAAGAGCCGCAAGGCCAGCCAACAATTTGGCCCTAGCCCTTCAAGGTCAGTGAACCCTCTACTGTAACATCATGAAACTCAATTGTGCCCCAAATTTTCTGATCAAGGAGATTATGGAGCCACAGAGGAAAGAGATTGATGACGTATAGTGTGCCTGGGGAGAATCCACATGGAGAGAAAACTTTCTCTCAGGCTTTCCTAGGGAGCAAATTGGTCAGGCATTGGCCGTGAATCATCTGCATGGATGACATGGATACAGGATCTATAGAGTGGGTACAGGATTACAAAATAAAACCCGAGGGGACTTCACTGACCTCACCAAAAATGAAAGCTACATCTTTTGGTATATAGGTACTGATGTATCTCGGTCTTAAACATCTAGCAGAGGGGTATGAAAATGAGGTATATAACGTGGGTCCATAATGATGGGTTGAGCTATAAATGGCTATAGTCAATAACTTCTTCAGATACCTCACTATTGATATGGAATGCTGGACTGTGTTAGATTGTGTCGCCGAGTTCAGGTACCTAAATTGGTTTAATGACAGTGGAGAGTCCATCTTTGACAGCCTAGACAAAAAAAGGGGGGGGATACAAAGAAAAAATCATGATGTGTGTGTGTATGGACAGTACAGTTAGGATAAATATGCCATACTTCTGCAAAATTCTATGAGAGGCAAGATTTGCACTAATAGTGGTTGGACAGGATATTGTGTCAGCTTCTAGTACTATGGACAGACACTGAGAAGATAACAAGGTAGAGGGTGTTAATTGTCGAATCTGTGATATAAATCAGCTGTAGAGAAATAAGATAGGTATATAGCTGCACTCTCTTCATTCACTGATTAGACATCTGCTATAATAATGCCTGTAAGTATAATATCATGTATGCACCTTGTACAACACCGAAACATTACAAAAACATTTTGCAATGTATTGATTTGCCAAATCTGTCCTGTTAATTTGTCTTGAAACTGTTTCATTGCTGTTTGTTCTTTAGTAAAAATAATTTTTTAAAAAATGTGGCATATTTTATATGCAATGCAATATTATTCCACCATAAAAACAGAATTATATATTTTGCAGAAAAATGGATGAAACTAGAGATCATCATGTTAAGTGAAATAAACTGAACTCAGAAAGACAAGATGTTCATTTTTTTTCTTCCAAAGTCAGTCAAATAATGCCTTTGCTTATTCTAAAAACTGGAAAATTCTTACTTATCATTTATAATAAGTAAAGTACAAATTAGGTTTTTGATAATCATTTACAAGCATTCTTTTTTAGAACAGCAGAGGATTATAACAGAAGAATTTGCTAGAAATGGCACATTTTTTCCTATTTTTTATTTCCCTTCATAATAAGTAAAACACAATAGTATCTACAGGATAAGGGACTGTGAAAATACTAGTATGTACCTTGAGAGTTACTTTCAAAAGAGAAAGGAAACATTTTTTCACTGAAAATAAATTTCATATGCTTATGTCAAAAATAGTTTCTTGAAGAAGAGATTATTGGACATTAAATGTTTTAGAAATACATTTGGATTAGCATAAATATGTACACATTAAACTTAATAATGAATGGGATTTCATCTAATTAAAATACTTTGCAGGGGTCTTTCTGTTAGCTCAATTGTTTAAGCACCTGCATGAGCAAACTCAGTCAGGCACGGGGGACTGCAGTTCAATTCCCAGCTCCAAATGCCACACTAGATCTTCCCTTTTGGCAGCCTTGAGCCAGCCAAAAAAAAAAAAAAAATCCTAAAACGCTTTTGCACAGCAAAGAAAAGCATCAGTAAAGTGATGAAAAAAGCCACAGGGTGGGAAAAAAAACATTTTAGCTCTTCCTCAGACAAAGGACTAATCTCTAGAATATATAAAGAACAACAACAACAAAAAAAAATCAGACTCACTCCAAAATGTATGGAGCCAATCCAAAATGAGCATCTGAAATGAACCAACACTTCTCAGTTAAGAAACAAGCAGTAATAAATATATGAAGCAGTGTTCAACAGGACTGGTTGTTTGGGAAATGCAAACTAAAACAACAATGAGATTCCATCTCCCTCCAGAAAGGATGGCTATTATCAAGAAACCAACCAAAAAGAAGTGCTGGTGGTGCTGTGGAAAGAAAGAATCCTTGGTCTCTGTTGGTAGGAGTATAAACCGGTACAACTACCATGGAAATCAGTGTGAACATTCCCCAAAAACTGAAACTAGGGGTTCTACTTGACTCAGTTATGCCTCTTTTTGGTATATTTACAGAAGAAAGTATCATACTACACAGTGAAATATACACACCCAAGTTTATAGCATCACAATTTGTAATAGTAAAATCTTGGAAACAGCCCAAATGCCTATTAATGGATGAATGGATAAAGATGTGTATTTTCAATATAATGAAGTATTTTCCAATATAGAAGGGTAAACTTGAGACTTCTCTAGCTAAACAGATTCACGTTGAGATTACCCTATTAAGTGAAACAAAACAGACACACATTTTTAAATATTGCATTGTTTCTCTGGTGTGAGAAACCAAAATGCATTAATAGATATTGAGAAATACAAAGATTTTCATTTGGCTAGAACTCTTTTTTATTTTTTAGGTGGAACTGGGATTTGAACTCAGGCCGTTGTGCTTATCAGGCAAGCGCTTATTTCTACTGAGCCATCTCCCTGACCCTGAAAAACTTGCATTTGGGAAGGGGAACAAAGGAATGGGAGGGAGGAAAGGAAAAGAAAAAAGGTCATAGAAGGAAAAAGTGAAACTTAGAAGCAAAGCTTTTGTAAATGGAAAGGAAAAGGGATTAAAAAGAGGGAAGGAGACTAAAGAAAAACAGAAGAATCAAGATATATTATGTATGGGTAGATATTTCCTATGATAAATGTAATCACTATGAATATCTAAAATTACCAATAAAGTTAATTTTAAAAAAGAAATACTGAATATTCTTTACTACCAAAATGTCTGTACTTTTATTAATATCTATGTTGTTATTGATAGCTATGTATTATTTTCAATAAAACTTTACCATATCCTCAAAAGGCTTTACCCTTTTAAAATATTTAGTAGTCCATATTTTTGTGAAAAAAAATATATGGATATATGGATATACACTTCCTCTTTTTTCTTTGTTGGAGCTATAATCTCCCCTTTCAGTATTTTATTCTTTCTTTTCATCTCACTCCCTTCAGGGTAATGTTGAACAGAGAAGGTGGTAATGATTACCTTTTCTTCCTTCTTAATTGTCAAAGAAATCCTTCTTATACGTTACTACTAAGTCATAGCTTTGTGAAGGATCATTTATATAGAATTAACAAAATCAAGTAATAGTCTTCTGTTGTGGAGATTGCTTTTTTAAAAAGCATATAATGTTGAAGTTTAACAAATGATTTTTCAGTTTCTATTGCTGAGTATATATTCATTTGTTGCTATAATGTCAAAAAGCAGTTAATTTCATATTTGTACTATTCAAGTCATTTTAGCAATTTTTGATTTAAGCTGTACTTTGTCACTTGCCACTTTGAAATATTTTGCTATATTGGACAGTCTAACATTATATTTGTTTGCTTGCCAGATACTTTCATGAGTAAATTTGGGTTGAAATTTTTTTCCTATTTGCCCTTGCTTGTTTTTTAGTATCGAAGTTACACATTGCTCTATCATGTGTTGAGCAATAATGTCCCTTTTTATTTTCCCTAGAAATTTTTTTTTTCTTTTTTTAATGCTTTTGGTACAAGGTGTCACTGCAGTTCAGACTGGTAGCACTTCTTGTGTTTTAAGCCTTCCCAGCGCTGGGATTACAGGTGTGTGTCATCACACCTGGACTTGGTCCCGGGCTCAGTGCAGTCCGAGAGGGGCCAGCACAGCATGTGGTGCCTGCACCTGTCTAAGCAGGGGCTTCTTCCTCTGAATTATCGCACTGGAAGTGGTTCAGTGGTTTACATATGATTTATACAATCACAATTACACCCTCTTTGAATTTTTATTTGTATTTTTTGTGAAGTTATCTAGCTTATTCTTTCTCAGTTTTGTTTTGTAATTTTTTGAAGACGGAACAAGGACATTTAAAATATAAAAAATGTTTAAAGTCTTGAGCATTTCAATATTTCCCTGTTTCCCATGAATTTACTTTTCCACAAAATTGCTTATCTTTTCAAGGCTTTCAGTTTATTCACTATCACTCATGTTAAGAAGTCTCCCCTGCATCTACTTTCTCACTTCTATTAATAGTATTCTATACTTCGTTCTGTGTTGCCTTAGAGATGACTCGTTCTGCCAGATAAATGTATGACTACACAAGCTAATTATTGCTTGTGATTTGTTTTGCATAATTTTTCTTGCTTTTGTGTTCAGCCTGCATACTTCTTTATGACTTAGATGTATCTTCTAGAATTATATTGTTAAATCCAATGTAGAATATTTTGTACCATAGTTTAAAAATTATATTTAATATTTAAATTTTATTTTGATTACCTACTAGATTGTGATTTATAAACATGTTCTGCCCTTTTTCTTTTGGTACTTGAAATCAAATTCAGCACTTTGTGCTTGCCAGGATGGTGCTATGCTACTGAGGTACATTCCTGGCTCATATTCTACTCTAATAGTTACCATCTTAATTTTATATTCATTATTTTATTTTGAATTAAACACATTCACCATTTTCCACCAAATCTTGTGTGCATGCTTTGTCTTACTTTCAATTTCTGTCTGCTTAAATACATTATTTAATTGTGTTCTCTTTTAAACTGAAGTTTCCTTTTTTTGGATCCAGGGATTGAACTCAGGCTCTTGCGCTTGCCAGGCAGGCGCTTATTCTACTGAGTCATCAACAACAATATAATCAAATTTATTTAAAGTTAGAAAAGTGAGGTTTTAATTTCACCATTTTTATGGTTTGTGTCCCCCCCGTACCCCCCCCCCACACCAAAGCCTCTGTAGCCATGGGGTAGGGACTTTTAAAGTTTGTGATTAACTCATGATCCACTGGGATTATATGTGATCCAAGGCTGGGATTATGGGTCTTAGTACTGCTGGGATATGGTGTGAGTACTTCCCCCAGCCTGGGGCAGAGAGCCTGAATGTAATATAAGAGACAGAGCGACAGACTTTCTCTCTATCACCATTGTTGCTGCTACTCATCCCTTGGCTCCTCTTGCTCTTTGCCACCACCAGGAACTGCTACCCTCTGCCCTCTGCCCCTCTGCCTTGGAGCCAGCGGAGTATGGACTGAAACCTGCAGTAACTGTGAGTTGAATAAACCTTTCCTTCCTTCATTTTGGGTGTCAGGTATTTGTCCCAGCAGCAAGAGAAAAGTAACTGAGACAACCATTTTCCTGTCGTTTATTTCAAAAGATCTGCTTTTAGTTTACTTATTTGCTATAGATGGGCTAGGGATACAGCTCAGTAGCACAGTGCCTGCCTGTAAGTGTGAAGTCCTTAGTTTGACTCCCAGAACCAAAAAATAATAATTATTTGCTGTAGATTTATTTCCATATAAATCATGACTGCCAGGTCAAGGAGATAGTTCAACAGCATAAGCACTTGCCTGGCAAGTGCAAGGTCCTGAGTTCAATCCTCAATACCAAAAATAAATAAATAATCATGACTGCCATTAACACATTCTCTTTGTTTGGCATTCTGATTTTCAAGGTATTACTGACTTTTATTCACTCTGCTTTGAGTTTATGAAACCTGCCCATTCATTTACCTTTTATGTTTGGATGTTTTCATACTACAACTGCAGAATGCAGTAGTTTTTATAAAAAAATTGTGTGGACTACAAAACCAGAATTATTCACTGCTGGTCTTTCACAGAAAAAGTTTGCCACACCCTAAACTAGATTTTAATTTTGTTGTTAGTTTTATATATGTGCCATATTTAGACAACTACAAGTGTAGCTTCTCCCCTGATTCTTGAGCATTATGTGCTCACTCTTCTTTGGATTCAGAAGATAGCTTTAAAATTTTTGTTTGTTTTTTACTTTCTGTTTTATTTTGTTTTTGACAGAGCTAGAGATCCAACCCAGGAATTAGCACATGCTACAAAAGCAGTCTATGACCTCAGGCCTATAGTTTTCAATACTGAACAGGGGAACCCTTCTTTAAATGGCTAGAAAGCCTGGTCTTTGGGGGACCCCACCCCCCATCTAGGCTTTTAAGTGCCCAAAAAGAGCAGCTGGACTCATCCTCTTTAGGGAATGTTAGGATGGAATACGATTTTGAAATTCCAATTGATTATGAACCTTCCTCCTCATTTTTCAGCACTGGGAGTGATATTTGAAAGGGTTTACTACAGATACCTCAGCAATCTCCCAGAACTCTCTGGATGACAGTTGTTGAATCTCTGTTTCCTCTGCTTTGTGTAGGAAAAGTTTTTCTCTGTTTTGACAGCCATGGCTGCCTCTCTCACTATTGGCTGTACCCCAATTTCAAACCAAGAAAATTTGAATGTCCTTCCAAACTGATCAAGAACTCTCCTGTGGCAGGTAGCTTAGGAGGTATGTGGCTTTCAATGACAATGACCTGCACTTTGTCAATATTTGTTACCCTTGTTCTCTACCATCACCTTGTTTGTTTACTTATGCTCCCCACTTCTGCAGTAAGTAAAAGGAAGAAAATTTGAATCTTACTGTGTGTACAGCATTATTCTGAGCATTTTCACGAATATTTTGCATTGACTCCTCAGTACAATTGCATGTAGGAATTGCGATGCTCTTTTTTACCAGTTGGAAAGCAGAGGCCCGGTGAGGTAAAGAATTTGCCTGAGGTCATGGAAGTGTCAAAAGAAGGACTTGAATGCAACCTCTGATACTAGGCAAGCCCCCTGAGAGGAGATTCAGCCTGGCCCTCCCAAGGGCATGGGTTTGAATCCAGAAGAGGAATCTGAGGTTAAAGAGAGAATGCAACTAGTCTTCTCCTTAAAAGGAGCAGGCTGGCCAGAGGGCCTTTAATCCCAGAGTATCATGGCATCAGAAGTCCGGCTGAATAATCAAACTGGCTGTTGGGAAGTTTTATAGATAAGAACTTTGACTATGAAATAACTCAGTTTTCAGCTCCTATACTATCACAAATGTGTCACTGGGCTCTCTTATTACCACACACAGCTTTTTCTAGTATTCAACTTTTATTTACTGAATTAGACAAGTTTTTTTCAAATTCACTAAATCAATTAGACAAAGATCTGACTACTTTATGATAGGAACTCTGTTACAGATACAGAGAAGAATGAAAACATACTTCCTGGCATCGTATAGTTTTGGGCCCCAGAGACAGCAGAAGAATATATAAGAAACAAGTAAACAGGCCTACAACGACCATCAAAGATACAGTGTCTGCAACATAAGGAGAAAGGACCAAGGTGAATCTTTCCAATGATAAGACAAGACTTTTGAGAAAATGTAATTCTTGACAGAAGCCATTCAGATAGATGATGAGGACCATAACTGTATGTGTAAGATTTTTTAAAGGAATAGAGATTCACATCAAACTAAGGGACTAGTAGAAGCATCTTTCAGAGATCTGAAAAGCCAAACACTTGTCAAGATGGCACTGACATATAACTGAGCTGCTATTCTCTTGTCTCTTTGAGTGTCCAGGAGGTTACTTATTCTTATCTTCCTAGGTTTCTGGGTAGACTCTGGATTTCCCCAAGGTTGGCTGGTGCTTTCATGCCCTGTTCTTCCCTATTTGTGTCCCCTCATTCTGGTGCTCCATCTGAGAATTACTCAGCTCCTATCAATTCCATGGCTTCCAGCATCTATCATTACCAAGAAACCATCTTATCTTTTCTAACCATTTCAGCTTATCTTCTCACAGTTCCTGTTTATTCATTGCCTGCCAGTTCCTGTTGTGTAATGGTTTCTAAGGTCTGTTTTCTCTTGTGTGTCTTTCAACTGTTTTTTTTTTTTTTTTTTACTGTTAGCTGCCTAACTCTCTCTTTTATTATGTTCATATTCTCTAAGAACCAATCTAATTTGCCAATTAATTGCTAATACCTTTCTTGGGCAAAGCTCTATAGCCATTTCAGAGGCCACTGGCTAGCCAGGAGATTGACTGGCTTGGTATCAAGATGCTAAACCCTGTTCTAACCAAGGAACCAGGATTACAAAGACAAAGATGGAGGATTATATCAGCATGCAAACCCTTAAAAGAACTATGGATATAGCAGATAAACTGAGGTTTGGGTCACTCAAAAGAATGATGTTACCCATTCAACTAGAGGTACTGCTAATGCAAAAAAACAGAAAAGTATACTAAAATCAACCACAATACTACCTTGGCACAACTTCAGGTGACAGTAAGGAAGAAAAAGATGAAGTATTCCTATGAATAAATGTATTTATAAACAGAAAGAGCCCAGAAAATAGAGCTATTCCAGGAAAGAAGACAGGTTGTGATGAATGTGACAGTTACTAGACCTTGCCAGAATGAAACACGTCCAATTATTTAATGGTAGATGCATTTAACTTTAAGTAAAGGGGGCTCTCCTGAATAGTCTAGGTAGATCTTACCCAGTCAAGAGGAAGACCTTAAAAATAAAACTGAGATTCTTCCTGAGGAAAAACAAATTCCATCTGTAGACTGTAGCATCTACTCTTATCCAAGGGTTGCTGGCTTGTCTTGCCCTATAGATTTTACTTTGGCCAGTGTCCACAATTATGTACATTGATTCCTTTACATGATGAAGGATCTCTTGCTGGGCAATCCTACAATGATGAAGTCAGTGCCATGGTGGCAGAAACCATGAAGCCTAACTAACAATCCATAAACTACCCTTCTTCAGTTCATTTTAAGGTACATTTTAGTGCCTATTGTGTATCTTGGGACATATCTATAGTACATACATATATACATACATGTTACATTTATATTACATGTATGTGTATATATGTGGAATATATATTATATATTTGAACAGGCTATATATTCCATCCAAAAATATATAATCACTTCAGAAGTTCACTGTATTAGTAAATGTCTGGAACCTAATGGCTACCCCCTTGAGCACCTCTTATAATTGTAGGATCCAAAGGTAACTTGTATAAATCTCATGATGTCTCAATAAATTTATACAAGCTTTTCTTTTCCTGATGTATGCATTTTTTGGGGAGACTCTCTATATAAAAGGAGGCAGGGAAGGAGGAAGAAAGAGAGATGGAGAGATATGGGAGAAAGAGAACCTAAAAACCCCTTTACTTTCTGCTGTAATCTTGCTTTTTTTTTTTTTTTCCCATCTCCAATTCTCTCTTCCTCCTCTCTAAACCTATTAAAGATTAGAAAGTCAACATTTGGAACTTAATATTTCAGGCCTTCTAAGCCTATTTGCTTTTTTTTTTTTTTTTTAATATATAGGGTCTTGCTATGTAGCCCAGGTTAGCCTTGAACTCACAGTGATCCTCCTGCCTCAGTCTAGCAAGTTCTGGTATTACAGGCATGAACCACCACACTGGTATTACTTGCAAAAAAGTTTAGCCCAAGAAATTAACCATTACTTTCTGATATGAAAGGTTTTTGGAAGGTGGAAAGCTTTCTTTATTCTCTTAAGTAACACATGTAAGAGACTACATGTCTTATTTTCAACTCCTGAGGGAAAACATTTGCAATGCAAGAAGGCAGAAAAAGTAATGAACAGAGGAGATAAGAGGTTTTTATCCTTAAAGGGGAGAAAAGAAAAAGTGGGTAAAACTTTACCTTTACCATAAGTGATAAAACCACCAAAATGTGTGGTAATCAAATACACACTTTCGGACCTTAACCAATATATATCAATGCTGAAACTTATGTCAGGCTTTACCTTCTTTTGACAGAACAACTACAGTACAGTGGTGCCTTGGTTCGTGGATACTTTTGTTTGCAATTTCTGCATCAGGTGACAAACACAACCATGGCCAACTTTTCTTCATGAAATGAATGTGGACATCTTTTCCAGAATCACTGGATTAAATTCACAATCCAAAGTACTACTCTACAACTAATAGTATATTTTAATACTATAATAGTATTAAACTATAATAGTATTTACTATTACTTAATAATAAAAATGGCATCGGTTTCCCTTCCCCTATATTCCATTAAGTGTGGCTGCAGAAATAACATATGGCTGTAAGTTATTTGTTCATCAAGTGGTACCTTTCTATGGCTTTTTGCCCTCTTTCTTGAAATCATCCTTCCCAAGCTCTGCCTACTGACCTACTCCTTCCATGAGGCCCAATTCAAATGCTGGACAAGAAAACAGTTCTTTTGCCCTCAGTAGACCAACACTTCATTATATTGCTATAGTACTAGTGGACACGATTACATTTTAGAACTCATCATCTCATGTAATTAATATGTTAGTATGACTTTCTGCTCACAGAATATGAACTACTTTAACGTGAGAATAGGTCTTAGGTCCTACTTAGTTATATTTTCTGTGTCTAATACTATCATGTATAAGGTGTAGTGAATGACTACATATGACAAAGGTATATGCTACCATCTGGAAAATATGAACAGCTTATAGTTTCATAAAGAAGACATGATTTACTGACAGAGAGCAAGACAGAACACTTCACTAGGCTAAAAAAATTAAGAGTGGGTAGCCAAAGAATTAAAATATATGTATTAAACATCTAAGAGTCAAGAATGATGTCCTAAAACTACTGGAATAAATAAAACAGTCTACCTTTGAGGTGTTCACAATCTATGTTTCCCTTCTTCTATGGTTTATATTTCTACCTTATATATTGTTCCTTACAAAACCTAATGGAATTGATTATTATTATCATTATTATTTTGAGACAAGATCTTGCTATGTAACTCAGACTGGCCTTGAACTATGTATCCCAGGCTACCCTTGAACTCACAGCAATCCTCCTGTTTCAGCCTTCCAAGAGCTGGGATTACAGGTTTACATAATCCCTTCCAGCACTATTTTTCTTTTTTATAGAGATGAAAACAGAAGATTTGAATTCCTAGATCTTTGCTCTAAGATTAGAATTTTTTTTCCCAACTATCAAATTTTACTGTGTTACTCTTTCTCATAGGTCAAATTTAACACTCCTCAAATGTTGAAAGAAGCTTAAAAATCTATTCCCAAAAAAAAGAAATCTATATTGTAAGAATTTGTGTTTAGTGTTTTACATTTATTCCCATTGAGTCAAACTGAAATTGAAAATATGAGCTATGTCAGTTTGAAGTCACAGAGTAAAGGTACTCCTTACTAGAAAGACAAGTACATTGCTGTGCTCTGGCCTTTACTTGGCACTCTGGTTTGAACTTTCAACTGTAATTTTGGGTGATTTCATTGTCCACTTCTCAGTTCTTAGTGGCTTTTTCCCCCATATGGGCGATCGAACACAAGGTCTCATACGTGTCAGGGAAGAACTCCCCACTGAGCTGTACCTCTCAGACCTTTAATTTTGAGATAGGGTCTGGCTAAACTGCTCAAGCTGGCCTAGAACTTGAGGTCTTCCTGTCTCAGCCTCACAGTGCTGAGACTGCATTAAAGTACTCACTCTACTCACAAGCTTTAAGTAATAGTAAGACCCTTTCCTTCCTGAAAGGACGGTCTCATTCTGCCAATAAGGTCTCCAGTCTGATGCCCTTTTATTACAGGTGGGACCTAAGAAGGCCCAACTGAGTCCGTGGCAGCACCAACGCTAGAGGGCAGCTAAGAGTGCCACTCTGCCAAGCCCTCTAGTGGCTGCTGGGGCAAAGTGGTTCTTTTATGGAACCTATTAAACACTCAACAAAAGTTGCACTTGGGAAGCCAGCCTGTGTGACACCCAGTTAGGAACTTCTTAAAAGACATCCTGGTTCTCATCTTTTTCTTAAGCAGATCTCAGTCACTTCTTCAGTGAGAGTGTCTGTGATAATGTGAAGTCATCACTCCCTCTTGGCAAGATAAAATATTACAGTTTGGGGGAGTTGGCAATTTTTCCACTTCCTCCAGTTTCCCCAGTGTACAAAATCTTACACGTGCATTCAAGACTTTTCTGTGTAACTCTACTTCCAGAATTCAAATCTTTCATCTCACATTTAGTAACCCAGGAGCTATTTTGTGTTTCATTTGTAAAATAGGAAGAATAATAGTACCTAAATCAGTTTTATGAAAGAATAACTGATAGTGTATGAAAGGTGCTAGCCTAGAGTTCTGAAAATGTCCCACAAGTATTAGCTAGTTTTGTACACGATGTCTATTGATTAAATCCAGAGAAGATAATTTTTCATAGGACACCAAAGCACACATGCAACTTAAATTTAGTAACACCCATAGTTTTCTAAAGTGGCCAACCTAATCCTGACCTTGAGTTATAAAAAAAGGAGCTCACTGGGGTGCAAGATATCCTTGCAATGGGGACTGGAGTGCATGGAATCTAAAAGGCGTGGGTCGTCATGAAGCAGCTGTTTGTACATAGTGGTCCCTCCTCACCCTCCACCTGCTAAAGTGCAAGCATTGTGAGTCTGTGAACCAGGCCCCAGTGCACAAGGGTCAACAGCAAGGAAGTAAACGGAACACAAAAGCCTAGGCAACCCAACTCAATCAGACTCATCACTCACTAGGAATCTGAAAGGTGGCAGAACTTCCCAGCTCAAAGTCCACCCACAGCAAGAAAGCGGCTGGGTGGAAGCCTGATAGAGTCAGTCAGGAAGTAAAAGGGGTCCGAGGGTTTGAGTAGTTGTTCATCTGGTTCAAGACGCCCTGGCTGCCTTCCACTCCAGGCAGCCCATCCTGCAGACCAGCCCCACCTAGGAAGGCCAACTCTTCTGCTTCTAAAGGGAACAAGGTCATTGTTGGCAGTGGTCGTATTCTTAAGAGGGTTAGCAATGGTGGGTGTGTAGCAGCATCAGTGTTCTGGTTCTAACTGGCACCTTGCCGGGTGTCTTTGGCTTCCCTGTTGAAAAACAGTTGTGTCCTTCAGAGGTGGGCTGGCAAACTGCAACATTAAGTGTTCCCTGAACCTGGGCTGGTGGGAGCAGTAGGAGAAAGGGGTAAGATACTACAGGGGCCAGGCACGGAGGAGAGTGGATGTTTGCAGCCCCACCAAGTGGAGAGGTACATGGTGAGAGTGAGGAAGAGTGGATTAACTGCTGTGGTAGGCAAGTGGAGAGGACAGGGCAGGGGGCAGGGGCATGGAAGATAAGCTCTCAGGAAACACACTGGGGAGGTACATGGGTGGGGGCCAGAGGAAGGGTCATTTGTGTGCACGGAGAGGCACAGGTGGGGAATTAGAAGGATGCACTCCCTTGGAGGGTGACGGAGAGGTGCACGGGTGGTGGGGTTATAGGATGCGCTCATGCGGAGGGCGGTGCACAGGATGGGCGCAGAGATGGATGCGCTCGCGCGCACGAAGCCGCATGGAGACCGCGCTGATTGGCGCCCGCGCTCTCGCAGGCGATGGCGACGGCCGGGATTGGACGGCCGCGGTGGGGCCAGATCCGAGTCTGAGCGCCAGGCCCGGGATCCAGCCCCGGGTCCGGTGGCGGAGCCGCTGCGGGCTGGCTGCGGCGCGCTCGGCCCCAAGGTGCTTTGCCCGTGGCGGAGTCCGCCCCGACTTCCACGCCCTCACCTGCCCGCGCGCTAGCTGGGCACAGGCGGAACCATCCGCCCTGTGGGGGAAGGGCGACGCTGCTTCCTGTCGCTTCGCCGCCGTGGAGACACAACAGCCCGTCCACGCCGCGCGCCGTTACCCCGGGGTCTCCTCCCCCTCACGCGAGCCCCGCCGCCGTCCGCGCGCCCGCGCGCGCGTCCCCGCCGCTCGCCTCGCCGTCCCGGGCCGCACTGCGGCTGCGCACGGGCCGCGCGGGGCGGCGGCGCGGGCGCGGCGTGGGGCGACCGGGTTGCGGCGGAGGGGACTGGGAGGAGAGCGCAGGCGAGGCGGACGGCCCGCCGAAGACCAACACTGCCCTCGCAGTCGGGAGCTACGCCTAGGCCCGGCGCGGCGAGGCGCCGCCATGCCGCGGCCGCGGTGAGCGCGGCCCGGTTATGCCCCCACCCCAGGCGGCGGGCGGCGCCGCGCTGAGCCCCGGGCCGTAGGCCGCGCCCGCGCCGTGCCGTGCCGCGCCGCGCCCGGCAGCTATGGCCGAGGAGCCGCAGCCGCCGCAGCCTGACGCCCGCCCGCAGCCCGCCGCCGGCCCGGGCTCGGCCCTGCCCGCGCTCGTGCCTGGGCTGCCGGGGCCGGAGGCCAGCGCGCTGCAGCGCAAGATCCAGAGCTCCATCTGGTGAGGCCCGGGGGGCGGGGGCGGGGCGGCGCGGGCGGGCGCGGGGCTACACCGGGCCCGGCTCGGCGGGGCTCGGGCGCCCTGCGGCTGACGGGCGTCAGGCTGCGGGTTTGTGGGGGGGCCTCGGGGACGGGGTCGGTGGGCGCTGGGAAGGCCTCGGGTGCGTCCGCGGTGGCCCCGGCCGCGGACGCTCCCCCCCATCCTCAGTTGGGGTGCAGATAAACAAGGTATTGTTTTTCCTTTAGCGTAAGAGGAATATGGGTCAAAATTAAGCCCTATATTTAAAAAATTAAAAATAAAATTGAGCCCTATTACATGATGGCACCGCAAATTTGGAACTGGGAATATGAAGTGTGTTTACTCCTTGTTGTATGGGAATAAGAGGTGTGGTGAATTTTCTCCAAATGTACATTGTGTTAAGGCTATTATTATGCAGCACAAAACCTGTTCCTCACAGTTGTGTTAGCTGTTGTTTCTGGTTGATTTTGCTTCCTTTATTCTCAGTAAAATGTCCTTCCATGGAGCTTATTTTTTGCATGGGTTGTGACGGAAGTACTTCTGTAATTTAAAATATATTTTAAGTGCTGGCTTGCTCTGTAAAGTTATTTTTAATTAAAAATGAGGGATTGTACGTGTTTTGTCACTGTGTAATTTGTAAAAAGAAACAATAGATGAAACAGGCTTTGATATTCTTGTATTCTCTTGTGTGAGAAATTATAATTTTCGGCATTGAATTGAACTCTTAAAAAGACTGGTGGCAGAACCTTTGCAGTTACTCATTATACATGAACTTACGCTGTGTTGTAGGAGATTCTTTATCACCCGACATTTTAAAAAGTGTAGCCCTATTTTTAAAATAGAAAGCAATATTTGGAATTTGGCCTGAGATTTCTTTTAATAGAAGTTTTAAAATAGAATTTAATTGTGGCATTAAAAATAACCTTGTTTTTTACAGTCTCACTGGTTTGTCATTGGACATAACTACTGAAATGCCCATACTACTTTTATATTGCAATTTTAAAAGGAACTTATTATAAACCAATTGTTAACTGCTTGCACAGTATTTACACATTAAAAAGTGACAATTTAAAAATACAGTATTAAGACATAGTAATTCTCATAATTTCTTTGCGTGCAACCACGTTTCTTGATGCTAATCTGAAGTAGGTCAATGTAAGCTTTACTAGTTTTATACTACACAGTAGCTGACATGCTTTCAGTTTTAGTTTTAAAAAGCTTTTGGCTTTGACAGTAGTCTTGCTGTGGGAATTGCCTCGGTCAGATATATTCAATGGTGTGTGAGAAAAAAAGATAGGCTTTATTGTTCATTGGATACCCAAAACCCCTTTTTAAACCTACAATTCAAATGAAGAGATGATTTTTCTGTTTACCATTTAGGTTTCCGCAAAAATAGTAATTTCTTATCCCCATATAGTGTGCTAACTTGGTTTCCTTGAAATAACAATTAAATTGAATGAAACTTTGGTTTTTGTATTTAGACAACATACAGTTAAAGGACTAAAATCTTTTTAAGAAGAGCAAATTTTAAAGGTTGAATTAGTAACATGTATTTTTAACTTATGTAAGTACAAGGAAAAGGACTGTTTATACTTTTAAACTAAGTACGAATTGTGTATGCACTGAGTAAAATGTTTGAAAATGATAATTTTTTAGTAAGTCATGATTTAATTCTTTCATTGATAATTGTTATTTATACATCTTTTACAACTTAATTATTTTGGCTTTAAAGTGAGAAAAACCTCATAAGTAGAGTGTACTACTTCAGTTTTTGGTACTTTGTCTGAAAAAGCAAAGGCCAACAGACTCCTGAATCTCAAAATGTGCCATTTGTATTACTTAAAGTTTGTAATAGCACACTTACTAGAAGTTATATTTGCAAAAGTATTTCTTGATAGTTAAAACTTCATAATATCACTGGATAATAAGCATGAGTGCATATATATTTAACATATAAACTCAATGCCCCTCTTCCACAAAATTGGATTTCTGTGATTCAAATAGGAAAGACTTTATTAAAAAGGGTAAGTTCATTTAGTACCTCTTCTTCTAGGAGATAGTATCTATTTGTTAAAATGCAGTCATTTTAGATAGATACATTTGCAGTTGTTAAGGATCTTTCCATTTTTTAAAGGCAATAATATCCTTTGGTCAATTTTATCACTCAATGTTTTAAGAGGTTTTTTTTTTTATTATTATTACTTCCTGTATCATCCTTTGGTACCTTTGCCATTAACAATTTAAAGTTAGTTTCAGAAAAAATGTGGCATATAAGAATTATCAAATGGGTTTGCATTTAGGTTGATCATAGTTGCTAAATTACTAGACTGACAGATCACAAGTCTGTGCTTGTCCTGCTACTCTACAAATATAAATATAGTATGTGATGTGGACCATTAGCTAGACAACAAGTTATTATCTTAGTTCATAATTAATTCTGTTTATTAAATTGAAATGCTATTTGATAAAAGTATTTCATTATAATTCTAAATATTAATGAGTCTTTGAAAAAAGATTAAATATTCCAAACAGAAATCATGGTACTGATGACTACTAAGAATTGGAAATGTTATGTATAATTAACTTACTCTAGAAAATATACAATATTTACTACTACTGACTATATATTTGTGTAATGATCTATAAGCACCTTCTATTGATGTCCAGGTTAACATGCTTCGTATGTTTCTTTTTTGGGGGAGGGGAGGTTTGAGATGGGGTCTTATTGTGTAGTTCAGCCTGGCATTGAACTCACTCTGTAACCCAGGCTGGCCTCAAACTCAAGGCGTGCCTCCTGCCTCAGCCTCCCAAGTGCTGCAGTTACAGGCATAAGCCACCATACCTGGCTTAAACTGTATTTCTTACAAATGGAATAAATCTCATACTCAAAGATATACACCGCCATGACTGGCTGAACCTGTATGCTTCTTGACTCCCCTCATTTTTATACTGTAAGACAAAAGGTCCATGTTACTTTCTTGCTTGAAAGATTGATTTGTAGAGATGTTTGAATATTGAATGTGTTATATAGAATTATTTTATTTTCTAAACAGAATTTTAAAATAGACTTTTCCATAAAAAGAACTAATAAACCCATTTCTTTTCTCAATGAAGATTTATACTGGCAACTTAAACCTGCAGACCAGCCTGTGAACTTCTTTAATTTACATTGCACCCTTTTCTACTTAAAAAAAAATTAAAAACCAGGTTTTCCCTTCTTACCTTCAATACCTTAACAACTAAAAATACATGTGCATCTGAAAATTTATATTAAGCTTAAATAACAATTAACTTTGATAAATTTTTATCCTTTTTAAAGAATTTTGCATAGAACCAGTGTAGAAATGGAATGGAAAACTAGAACATAAACATTACATTTGAGATCTTTTCTATTTGTGTTCCATTATATAGGAATAAACCATACTATGTAGGTGGTAAAGACTTAACATATTTTCAGTTAAGCTGTAACATATATAATAAACTTTCACGTAGAAATTCAGTGGAAGTCCTGATAGTTTGTTGTAGAAAATATTTTAATCTGTAGATTAAAATACTCAAAAGACAAATTCAGGGATGCATAAAATAATCAGTTGTTGCTGTTTTTATTTACATTAACTCTTTGTAGGTGAAACCTTATAAATCTGTTTTGAGACGGGGTCTTGCTGTATAAACCAGGCTTTCTTTACTTACTGTGAAGCCCAGGCTGGCCTAGAACTGGTGGCCATTCTCCTGCCTCAGCCTCCCAGGTGCTGGGATTATAGGCTTGCACCTCCACACCTACTTTTCTTAAAACAGTCCTATAAAATGAATCATCTTTTCTACCCATCTTTTCTACCCATTTTAGAGAAAGACAGACTGATGTCAGGGAAGCCACAGAATTGCTTTGTTATCAGAGCCTGGAAGAAGCATATTCCAGGCCCTGGGTTCCTTGTCTTTAACTCTGTAAGGTGGTGGTGGTGAATTTACAGCGTGTTTGCCAAAGCAGGCTGTTTGTATTGAAAGTTCTAAAAGGCTTGCCATCACTTTAGGGTAAGGCATACAGATTTTCAGATCCGATAATTTTAGATCTAGAATTTTAAGCTAGGGATTTTACAGGTGGCCAGTTTTGAAATAATAAAGTAATTTTGTTTTGTTTTCTTAATAATTGTGATGGCAGTAAACATCTAGACAAAAGTGATTAATTTTACCATAGGGCAGTGAGCAAAGTATGGTGATCACAAGGTTTATATAATAATACCATATTGATCCTGATTTTTGTCTTCTATTGTAGGACTGGTAGGTAGGATAAATGGGCACATATGAATTTCAAGTGTCCTAAGAGCTGTTTAGTATGCAAAAATATGCTAGGCTTTGTGAAGATCCTGGTTGTTGAGCTCACTAGTTAACTGTAGGGGGCTATTTGTATGCTGCTTCTGCTTGACTTTTTTACTTTTAAAGACGTGCTCATAAGCATCGCTCAGATGAGCCTTTTTCTGTAGTGAAGTAGTGTTGTGAGGCAGTAGGGAATATAATATTGTAAATTTGACTAAAATAAGCAAGATGTGTTTTCAGAATAATTCAGTGTGGTGTCGAGCTTTACATGTAGGTTAAACATTTTAGCGAGTAATTGTGGCAGAGTGCCTTTTCAAGTTATAATAAAGAACAAGATGGTGATATGGCATTGCTGGCCATAGTGGACCACAGTTACCCATTTTTGCCTGTTTTTGGTGTTTTAGTTGATTTCTTTCTTTTTTTAATGTATTTAGTACAGGGTCTGCAGGGTCTCACTACGTAGATTGTACTTGTAGTGATCCTCTTGTTTTCAGCTTCCCAGCACTGGGATTACAGGCACGCACCACCATACCCAGTTTCATTAGCCATCTCAGCGTATGTGGGGGGTGTTGGCAGCGTGGCAGGTCAGGGATCAAACCTCCGGGCCCTGTGTTTGCCTAAGCAGGAGTTTTGATTTTAGTTGATTTCTCTTTAGTTCTCTGAAGGATTCTAAGAGTTCAGCAGAGAAAGAATCTTCCCATTCTGACTTGGGTAATAAAAATGAATAAGCCCTAAGGCCTTAATGTTCTTCATTTCTGAGTATGAGATTATGATAGTTAGCACATAGCATTGGCCCACATAAATAAAAATTTTAAAACATGATTTAATTTTTTGAGACTGGCATTTGCTTTTTTGTTTTATGAACTATAAATGCCTTTTGTCTGTTAGAGGAAACATGAGGTTTCAGAATTAAGTAGAGTGTCTTATCAGGCATTATTACAGTAACTTCTGTATATATTACAAGTTGTGTGGGAAGTGAGGAAGTCCTCCTATCTGAGAACTAAGCTATTTGGATTTTAAAGTTTAGAGTCCATAGAGTGACAGATTCCAGTCTGTTTTGCAGCTTGGAATTTAGCGTTAGAAAAGGGCATATTGTATACAGTATTTTGTGTACCATCTCCCCCAAATAGCCCTGCCTCATAAACAGAAAAATTATCTGAACCCATTATTTGTCTCATTTTGAATAGAAAGGATTCAGATACCTTTATCCTAATTTTAACCTAGGATTACCAAATTGATTTGAATTTTCACTGATTGATTAGTGATGCCTAACAAGGACATAGGAATAGAAAATGACTATATATGCCTTACAAATGAATTACTCTTTTTTTTTTTTTTTTCTTTTTTTTTTGTACTGGGAATTGAACTCAGGGGTTATTGACTACATACTTAGCACACTTGCATGCTCTCTCTCTCTCAAATTTTAAGATGTGGCATGCTCTTTCTCTTAAATTTTAAGATGTGGTATCATTAAATTGCCCAGGCTGCCAAATAGGTTTCTGCTAAGTGGCTACTTCAGTTTACACTATCCAAACCCTTTTTATTTTATATCTCTGCCTATGCTGATAATCTTTTTACCTGCTACCTTAACCATTCTCTCTGTTTCTTGTAATAGATAGAAGCTGTAACTCATAGACCATTGCCACATAAACCTTTCTCAAACTTTCCTCATAAACAGAAAAATTATCTGAGTCCATTATTTGTCTCATTTTAAATGAGACAAATATGCAATTGTGGTGGTAAATACCTGTTACGGGCAAGAGCATCATCATAAATTCAAGACCATTCTGGGCTATATATTGTATTCAGGGGCAGCCTGGATTACATAGTGGGACAGTACCTTAAGACACAAAAACACAGCAAAAAGAGAAAAAGAATATAGCTCTGTGGCAGAGCACTTAACTACCGTTATTCCCTGGGTTCCATCCTAGCACTGTGAAATTTTGGGGTAGTTTTGGTAATTTAGGTTGGCCTTTTTGTGTGAGGTAAATCCACTTTCATTAGGTTTTGTTTGTTTGTTTTTTAATGTATTTAAATGCAAGGTCTTGCCACACAGATCGGACTCATAGTTGATTCTCCTGTTTTTTGCCTTCCAAGTACTGGTTACAGTACACCATGCCCAGTCTTAGTCATTGTCTCAGTGTGCCCCGGGGGCAGGGATGACAACAGGGATCAGTTGCTGTAATTATTAGTTTTTGCTGAGTTTAATTGAAACATTTCATTTTCTTTTTTTTTTCTTTTTTTTTTTTTGTCTTTTTGAGACAGGGTCTCACTGTGCAGTTCAGGCTGGCCTTAAGCTCACTTTGTAGCTCAGACTGGTCTCGAATTCACAACAATCCTCCTGCCTCAGCCTCCTGAGTGCTGGGATTACAAGCATGCGCCACCACGCCCAGCAACATTTCATTTTCTAATATGTAAAGTTCCTAGACGTTCAAAGACAATATAACAAAAATAGAGCAATCAGTGCAAAATTAGTAATTCAGGGTATTACACTAAAATAAGCTGTTTGTATAAAGGGAAGCCAAGAACTTGTCATTGCTTTTGCAACGTATATGAAATTTAACATTTTAATTCAGTAAGAGTATCACTCCAGCAACATCTTGCTTGATATAAAGCTGATATCTCTAAGATACACATTCCAACAAAATGCTTTAGTTAACATAAATGAATCACTTCTTGAGCTTCATTGTAGTCATTAGCTATATTAATAGCATGTATATAAGCAGTGTAAACATGTATAAGTCATTTATGATATGAAATTTAATAATCATTATTAAGTGCATGAGCCCTTTTAGTGAAGCGAGAACTATTACCAAGCAACACTTGGGAAAGTTACACACATAAAAGTTTCTAGGAAGAAGGCCAAGATTGAATATGGTCAAATGGTCAAGGAAAACTAAATTCAATATGTATTTGTTTTGCTCCATCTCCTAAATGAAAGACACAGGATTAAAAAGGCTACCATTCCTAGGCTGGGCATGAAGACACATGCCTATAGTCCCAGCACTCAGGAGGCTGAAGCAGGAGGATTGTTTTGGACTCAAGGCCAGCCTGGGCTGTAAAGTGAGCACAGGACCAGCCTGAGCGAGCTGCATAGCAAGACCTTGTCTCAAAAAGACAAAAAAAAAAAAAGGCTACTGTTCCTTATTTTAGGCCATTTCCTTCATGTACTAACTATACAGTCTGTATCACCAACTGAATTTAACAAAAGTAAGAGTTTGTTAAATGTGTTAATAGTATAAGCAGTGGTGTAAACAAATAGGGGTACATAAGGGAGAGTAATTGAGAAAGTAATGTTGCTGTTGGCAAAATGTAGCAGAGTAGCCTTAATGAAAACATTAAGGGATAAACTATAGATCCAAACACACTTAACGTCACCCTTTCGGGGACTTCTTTATTCTTACTAGCAGAAATTAAATTCAGAGCTTTCCCAACATGAATAGAGGAAAACTTGCTTGCAGAATTTACTAAGAAGTACACGTTCTACCACCCAGTTACTGTATATACAGATACAGGAATTAATGTAAGGTAAAAAGAAAGGAGAAAGGGATGAGGATAATTAGGAAACTAGAGCAGAGGATCAGAGCACAAATAGACAGCACCATTATCTAAACTTGGCAGTTGTATAGCTATTTTTCTACTTTGCCTTGGTACCTGACCATTTCATTTACTTATTTTACTTCTTTTGATAGCTATGTCACTATTCTGTCAGCTTGGCAGTGGTCCCCCCCCCCTCCTTTGGTCAAAAGGTATTTTAACTAATTGCCCTATTCACAATATCACTTAAATTTCTTCCTGTCTTATTTCCACTGCCAAAACCATAAATTAAATTAGTGCTTCTGAGTCCTGTAACTGGATTATTACAGCAGCACATAGCTGTTTTCTGTCCTTGGCCTTTGTCCCCCACAAAACTATGCAACATTGCTATCAAAATAAATTTTCTTTTTATGTGATTCCCCTTCAACAAGACTTTAGTGGCTGGGGATATAGCTTGGCGGCACAACACCTGCCTGGCAAGCACAAGGTCCTGAGTTCAATTCCTGTACCAAAAAACACAAAACAGGGTATGATAAAAGTTTGATAATTTCTTCTTTCTCACCATTTCCTGTCTGTAGATCTCTATCAAGTTTCAAAGCCCTGTATAATCTAACTGCATTCAGTGAATATAACACTATTTCTTGCTGTTGAGTAGCATTCAACATCACCCTTAGTTCAGTAGGTGCTTTACTATTTGTCTTACATCTTGTGGTTTTACTTCTGTTTCAGTGTTGTTTCTGTTTTGTATTGTAGGGGCTAGGGATTTGACTCAGCGGTAGAATGCCTGTCTAACAAGCTGGAAGCCCAGGGTTCGGTCCTTGGCACCAAAACCAAAAAATAAACCTCCCCTAAAAAACAGTTCAACCAAAAATATACAGTAAAATCAAAAAAGACCAAAAAACAAATAAAGCAGCTGCTTTGTATTGTTTCTGAAATCTACACCTCTGTTTCCAGTTCTACTTAATCATGTTTTGGAAGTCCTAGATCAAGTCAGTGTAGTATGAAACGTTTATTAGCTATTGTCCATATTGACCATTTTTCTTAACTTCACATTATGTGGTGAATTCTGTAGGATTAAGCAGTAAGTCTTTTTCTAATAAAGTCCTTTGAAGCAAGAAACAACACCTTCTGTACCTTTTTATCTAATGGGAGACATTAGTGACTTTTTTGTTTATTACATTTTACTTTTTTTCTCCATATTAATGTTTCCACATTTGATACATTTAATGTAGCAGTTTTCTTTCACAAGCAAGTTATTCAACTCTTGGTGCATTGTACAGAGAAAAATTATAGCAATGTAAGATTTAAAGATTTACATTGGTGAAAACTGAGTCTAGGAGTTGGGGCATGGTGATGCACTCCTTTAATCCCAGCACTGGGGAGGCTGAAAACAGGAGGATCATTATGAGTCTGAGCTGTGTAGTGAGACCCTGTACCAAATACATAAAAAATAAAATAAAATAAAAAACTGAGTCCTAGGTCTTTCATTGCAAACTAAGATTAAAAGTAATAAATTTTTACTATGTCTCCCTTTTAAAAAATACGAAGCAAATGATTATATTTCAGTAATTTTTCATGGCTGTGTATACAACAAAACAGTATTTAGTAAAATCTTTGGGGTTTAATTATGTTCTGTGTCCTAGCTTAGTTCCCAGGACATAAATTTAGAACATTTAAGACACTTCAGTATTGAATTAGAGATAGATTCCTTGATGTTTGGTTCTGGTAGAAGATACTGGCTAATTTTTAAATAAAAAGACCCAAGGCTAAGGCAACTTATGTAATCATAAGTTGCTAAAGCAATATCGCAAAGAAAATCTGTGAGGGTAAATAATGAAGGAGGTAGATTTATTTAGTTTTTTTTTTTTTTTTAATGTATTTGATACAGGGTCTCACTATGCAGCTCAGACTTGTAGTGATCTTCCTGTTTTCATACTCTCCAGTGCTACAGTTACAGGCATGCACCACCACTCCCAGTCTCAGTGACCAGCTCAGTGCACCCTGGGGCAGGCCCAGCATGGCATATGGTGCCAGGGATGAAACCCAGGTCCCTGTGCTTGCCTACGTGGGCACTTGGTCTGCCGAGCTATTTCACAGGCCTAGGAGATAGATTTATTTAAAAGTGAGGAGGGAATTACTAAAAGAGGAAAATAGTTCAGAGAGCCAGAAGTGTTTTAAGTTCATAAAATGTAACTACTCAGGCTGTTGAACATTCCTGTTTGAAACAGAGTGTTGATTTTTTGTTTTTGGTAATCTTGTTTTAGCAAACCCTTTCAGTTGTTATTTTTGTTTCATTTGTTTGGTACTGGGAACTGAACTTGGGACCATTGTCTTATGCACTGTTATACAACTATTTGGTTTGTTACAGCTGTGATTCTCAGATTATGCTTTATGGTAGCATCACTTGGGAACTTATTGCAGTATAAATTTTGAGGCCTCACCCCTTATTTATTCTAACAAAGTATAGTCAGCAGTTTTTGTTTTGACTAGACCTCCAGGTTATTGTGATTGAACAGATTGGAAGATTGATTTTGTAGTTTAAAAATAGGAAGACACAGTGCCCTATGGCAATTTCTATATTGTTAGTTGCTAAGTACCCCAGGTAGAATTATTTCTTTTAATTTTCATAATATTTGAACATAATTTAGCTGTATCATTTTTAATCATTTATTTATTTAGTTATTTGATACAGGGTCTCACTACAGCTTGGACTAGTAGTGATCCTCCTATCTCAGCTTCCCCAGTACTGGGATTACAGGTGTACACCACTATGCCTGGTTTCAGTGGCTAGGACAGGGCTTCCAGGGCCAGCACAGCAAGGAATTAACTGGGTCCTTGTGCTTGCCAAGCAGGCACTTAGACTGCTGCACTATCTCCTCTGTCTAAAGGGCTTCTCAAAGCATAATGCACTCATAGGAAGGGCCTTTGGGAGATGACTATCATAGGTGTGATATTGGGGGTGAAACCTAGTTGGAAGAGCTGGGTCACCAAGGGTGTGGTCTGGAAGTATGTGTGTATATACATCCTCGTACTTTGGTGGTGCACTGCTTCTAGCCTGACTTGCCCCTGTACTGTGCCCCCCTGAGTTGGAGCTAGCCAGCTATAGGCTGAAACCTCTATAAACTGAGCCAGCCTTTCCTCCTTTAATTTGTAAATGTTGAGTATTTATCTCAATGATAAGTGACCAAGACAGTATTTGATACTGAGAGTGGGATTGCAGCTGTGACTCTACCTGGCCATATGGTTCAAAGGCCTTTGGAATTGGCTTGAGGGAGGAATTTTCAAAGGTTGGGGATGCCAGCTGGAAAAGCAGCCTTAGAATCTTGTGAGCCAAGTTTGGTAAGAGATTCTGGTCAGCGCTCAGAATACCAAACTGTTGACTGAAACGCAGCTGGAAAAAAAAAAAAAAAAAAAGGATCAAGATGGGGAGCACTGGGAACAAGGACTTGTTTGCAGTGGCAGTTGGCTCCAGGCCATGTGTTACTTTGACTGAAATGTCTGCAGTTTGCAGTTGTCCAGAGACAGTCCAGGAAGCTAAGGGTTTAGGAAGCGACTGTTTAATGTCGCATCCTAATGTTGAGGTTGTGGCATGGCTACTTTGGGGCCTTTTAGCCAGCTGTACCTTGAGACTCAAGAGCAAATAGGCCAGCAGAATGCTTTAAGAAGTTTGGCCAGAAGGGAAGTTTCAGTAAAGTTGTAGCTTGCAAAGAAGGAGTCCAGAAACACTTGGTTAGTGAAAAGATTCACATTAAAAAGCCAAGTACTCTGGAATACAGATGTCCTGAGGGTATCACAAGAATTTGTGGGATTTTCCTCTTTGCAGCCTCAAAATTGGAAAGGTAAAAAACTTCTTTTTGAGAAGAGAAATCCAAGGCACTGTGTTCCAGAATGGCTGTGGCCTATGGAAATTGTTCTTTGGAATTGGATTCATAGTACTCAGAATCCAGGTATTCTATCCCTACAGCCAAGAGAGAAGACAGACTGGCTACTGTTCCTGCTCCAGTGGTGGCATCCATATGGTACTACTTTTAGGGTCATGAAGAATGTAAGAGTTTTGAGGTCAGGAATGCTTCTAACCAGATTTCAGAAGGTCTTGGGGCCAGGCAGTGTGCCTTTTCAAAGGTATTATGTGGAGCTGTGAGAGTAAAGCCTAAGTTCAGGGCCCCCAAAAGGATGGAGACCCCTAGGAATGTGGGTCATCTAAGGAAAGCCACAAGGAGTGAGCAAATTTACCCTATGAGAAAGGCCACAGAAGCAAATACAGTTACATTTTAGTGTTTAAGAGTACTAGTACAAAAGTACTTGCTTCTGGCTTCTAGTCTGACACATCAAGAACTTGGAAGTCTTCACTTAGGTCATCACAAACAAGAAAAAGAACAAACTAAAAATCAACTCTTTAAGATTCTGCACAGACAGTTGAAGTCACAGGCAAAGTGCTGCCCTAAAAATCAGAGAGACCAGCAGTACATATCACAGTTTAATCACACAGCAGAATCCCAGGACTAGAAACTAACAATTGAAGTCAACAGTTAACTTTTAAACTGTTGCTGAGTTCTCTGAGGCTCAGAGAAACTTACCTGAGAGTTAAAACTTTTAAGTTTTGAGGGCAGGGCCTACGTTTCCATGAATTTTACTTATAGAAGCCCTAGCTGGTTCTTATTTTTAAGATCAGAGAAAAGTGCCCTTGGGCTTCCTTCAGGGATAAGGGAGAAGTACATATTTTGAAATATGTTCACAACTATCAGGAGAACTCTTAACATCTGCCTTCAAAGGAAACTTAACTGAAGCTTAATTACCTTGGATTTTAACCTAGAACAGTAGTGGTGAACCTGTGCCACATGTCCCATAACAGCTTGTTTGTGTCATTGCAAGCTCTTAACAGGTTCACCAATATGACCCTAAAGGAAGGAAAATACCCCACTCCTTGTGCAGATTTTAAAAGGGCAGAAACACTCAGCTCAGGGCTGGGGAGATAGCTCAGCAGTCTAAGCACCTGCCTGGCAAGCACAAGGACCCAGATTTGATCCCTGGTACTGCACACCACACCGGTCCCAGAACCCTGGGCACAGAAACCCTGGGCACAGTGTGCCAGTCACTGAAACTGGGTGGTATGTGCCTGTTATCCCAGCACTGGGGAGGCTGAGACAGGAGAGTTACTATGAGTCTGAACTGTGTTGTGAGACCCTGTGCTAATGACAGGCAGACTGACGACTGACTGACTCAGCTCAAGCTCTCTAATGAAAAACATGACACCTAATCATAGGACTGTAGAATGCTGCTTCTTCCCTTGTATTTTACACCACATCACTCTTAGGGCTTGTATATAATCATGGATATAGAACCTAAAAACATCAGAAGCCTTACATCTTTTTGAAGAGTCTCAACAAGTACTTTTGAATACAAGGGAAACAAAAATGAGGACAGTAGGAAAAATAATTCTATCCTCTGACACCATAACATAACAAATAGTTGTTAGGTTTTTTGACACAGTAAAGACAGGAAAGATGAAAGAAGCCTTTATTCTTTGAAGATGTAAGAAAATCTGAGGGAGATGGGGGATCCTCTAACCTGAGACAAAGGAAGGCTGAGACTTGTGGACTTCTGTTAGGAGTGGAGTTTGAGGGGCAGTTTCAGTTATACATGAGGAGCTGATTGGGAGGTCTCCCTTGTGTTCATGTGTCTTAGTTACATTTTCATCATTGCTGGGACAAAATACCCAACATCCACAATTGAGGAAGTAAAAGAGTTTCTTTTAGCTCAGTTAGTGGAGGTTACAGTCCATACTTGGCTAACTCCAAGACAGAATGGCACAAGTAGGAGGGTGGAAAACAGCAAAGAACAAAGGAGGCTTCTAGTAAGCCTCTCTCCTCTCCTTACATTGTAATGCAGATTACCTACCCCAGGGCAGGAGTAGTACTCACCCATAATCTCCAGTCAGTTAATCACAAACTCTAGAAGCCACCTCATTGATTACATGAGGCTTTGGGGGACACCTAGATATAAAGCATAAAAGTGTAGGAAAGGTATTCAGGTCTGGGATGGGGAAGAAGGAGGAAGTGGTCATTAGGAAGATAAACTGTTAGTTTGGAGATTTAGCCATGTTGAGTCAAGGCCATGATGGACCAGAACCTATCAATAGTAAGTGCAGTCCAACTCCTAAATGGATAACAAAACTTCACGTGAGAGGCCTGTATATCTCAGTTCCACATCATGCTGAACAGTCCAAAGAGACAAACCAAATGTAAGAATCAGACAGGTGTCACAAAGTTGAGAATTGTCAGACTGAGTACTAAAAATACCTAAGATTAATGTTATTAAAGCTCCAAGTCAACATGAAAGAACAGGTGGATCAGCAGAAAAATGGAAACTCAAAATGGATACTAGAAATTAAAAAATATAACAAATTAAGAGTGTCTTCATTGAATGCATCAGAGTGGACATAACTGAAAAAGGACCAAATGAACATGGAGATGTTAGGAGAAACTTGAAACTCAAGTGTAAAGAAAAAAGTAGAGCAAGTATTTAAGTGACACTTAATAAAAGGTATAATATTTATAATGGAATATCAGAAGTAGGAGAAAGAAACAAAAGAAATAGTTGAAGTGGCAAAGACTTGAGAATCACATGACAGATATCAGTCCAGATATAGGAAACTCAGAGAAAATAGAAAAACAGGATAAGAGAATAGAAAATTAACATCTACACATTCTATTCAAACTATAGAAAATTAAATATAGAAGTCTTCAAAGAAGCTGGAGGGGGAAAACACTTGGTTCATAAATGAATAAGGGTAAGAATTACATCAGAGTTCTCTTCAGAAATCATGCTAGAAGAATAAATAGTTTCAAGGAAAAGACTATTCCAGTCTAGAGTTCTGTGTTCAGCAGGATTATCTCAACAGTGAAGGATAAAATATATTTTCAAGCAAAAACTGATGGAATTTGTACTATAGTACATGCCTTGTAAGAAATGTGAAAAGTTCTTCAGGTAAAAGGAAAGTGATACAGATCAAACGCTCAGATCTATTGTAAGGAAGAGCAAGAAGAAAGAAGATAAAATAAAATCTTGAGATTACTTGGAGAAGTTAGGCATTTAGCTCAGGTTTACCCCTTCTCTACCTTCAGGTGATCAGGTGAATAGGTCTCCACTGTGCTCATCTGCTGTGATGTCTTGTGTTACAAGAAGGCCAGGAGATTATGGATTCTCTCCTTGCATTGTAATTACCTCCCCCAGGGCAGGGGCAGCACTCACACCCATAATTCCCAGGATGGAGCATCAATTAATCACTCTAGAAGCCACCCCATTGACTACATGAAGCTTTGGGGGACAGCTAGATACGAAGACTAACAGTGGGAAAAGTATTCAGGTCTGGGATGGGGAAGAAGGAGGAAGCCAAAATAAACTGTTCCTTAGTGATTGTCTCATTTTTGTCATGTAATGGAGGGCTAATGAACACAATGCTAAAGGAGAAAATGTTGTGTCTCAGGAAGTACACAAATACCAGTCTAAGGAGCTAGGGATTTAACTCAATTGGAGCCCTAGGGTTTGGTTCCCAGAATTGTACAAACAAAACACCAAAACAAACATCATTTGTGTACCTTTAAGCAGCAGGTCTTGACACAGTGCTTAAGTATTTACAGTTTTCTTTATTGTTACTTTCTTGTTCTACCTTTACTTCTACCCCACTGAAGCCTCGGTTTTTTTCCACAGTTATTTTCATCACTTTAAAAAAAAAAAAAAAAAACAGTGTCTTGGATTTCCTATAAACAGTGATCAGAATTTCATGATCATTCTATTATCTAGTCTTTTTCCAGGTTATGTTGCATCTGTGTGTCACCCCTCCTAAAGCTGGTCCTTGCTTTTAATGCTCCTCTGGGTGACTTCCCTCTGGGTAACTCATGTCTACTACTTTGGAGTAGGTCAGAGTTGTAGTGATCCTCCTATGTTCAGCCTCCCAAAAACTGGGATTACAGGCGTGCACCATCATGCTCAGTCTTAATCACCATTTCAGCGTTCCCTGGGGGATGGAACCGCTATGTCTGCCCAAGTCAGAAACTTTTAATAATAAAGTTTTGGAGATTTAGGATTTTTTTCTGTTTGTTTGTTTTTAAATACTGGGGATTTGTAGCACCTACTTGGTCCTAAGTTTGATTCACAGTACTGAAGAAGAAATAAAAAAAAAGGAAATAGTGGAAATTGAACCCAGGCCCTTTATAGTGGATGATATGTTCAGGCTCTTTCTAGTTTTTAATGTTTTGTTTATTTATTTGGTACAGGGTTTTGCTGTGCAGCTCTGATTTATTGTGATCCTCCTGTGTTGGCCTCTCCAGTGCTGAGATTACAGGTGTGTGCTAACATGCCCCGTTTTGGGGCCAGCACAGCACACTTGAACCCAGGTTCTTGCACTTGCCAGGCAGGCGCTTAGACCACTGAGCTATCGTCCCAGCCCTTTCTCGTTTTTGAGACAGTCTTACATAGCTCACCCTGTGCTCAAACTTATGATCCTTTTGCCCCAATCTCCTAGAGTGCTGAGATTATAGAGTGTACCATGATGCTATTCTGTGCCTTTTTTTCTTTAAGAATGTCATATTTCAGTTGTAATATGAATAAATGTTAAAGGAAGTTTGCAAATCAGAGGATTATTTATTGAGGAAAAACAGTGCCTCATCACACAGCAAGCAGTCATCAAAGGTTTTTTTTGGGGGGGTTGGGATTTTTGTTTGTTTGTTTGTTTTTAATGAGTTTAGTACAAGATCTTACTCTGCAGCTCGGACTTGTAGTAACCCTCTTGTTTTCAGCCTCCCAAGTGCTGGGATTATAGGCACATGCCACCATGCCCAATCTTTTCAAAGGGATTTTAGGTGAATTAAATAAAAAAGGGATAATTGTTAAAAATCAAAACAAAGGAAATGAGAGAGTGAAATGATTTTTCTCCATTAAAAATAGAAAAAAACTGAGAGCAAACAGAATACAAATTTTACTTAAAAAGACCCAAAAATCTTACTTTTTTAAACTTAACCCAGCTTAAAAGATTTTTAGGACAATAATTTTTGATAGATTATGGATCCATTAAATGTTTAAGCAGGCGCTGAGAAACATGACAGCGGCAAGACCATTCATTTACACACACTAGATGGGTACGACAATGATCCTGAGAAACATAAGGAGATTTTTGAAACCAGCAGTTAAGTGATAAGATTCTCACCCCGACTAATATACCTGGCTCACAGATATATGTGCTGATACCTGTGAACCAAGCAACTGCACTGAATTTGACAAAGTGTAATAGAATGGTCATGCTTCAAATGCCTGTCATTATGGTCTTCTAAGTATGTACTTCTTGTCATGACACACTATTACTATGCTGCCCTTTTTTAAAGGATAATAAATGAAAAATAAGATAAAAAAAGGTTACAAGATAGTCCTGCTACAATGCTACTATGCTATATATGGATGGATTTCTAAAGATCTATGTAAATATATGTAAGTGTTCATTCCTATTTTTTAAAAAAAAATTTTCTTCATATTCTGTATGGACTTAGACTTTAGTATTTCAATACTTGATGGAAAATACATGTTCCATGTTATGCCTATGATGTCTGATATTTAGACAAATAGTGTGGGTAAACCAAACTGCATATGTTGCAGGGTAATAAGCAGCTTCTCTTCTGAAAGGTTAACAACCTAAGTTTGCAGATCAAAAATTGGAGAAAAAGAAAGACTCTATGGTCAGCCAACATTTTGGCCCTAGCCTTTCAAAGTCAGTGAAGATTCAGGACATAGGAGAATTTGTACTGTAATATCATGTAACTCAGTAGTGCCCCAGATTTGTGATCAAGGAGATTATGGGGCCACAGAGGATTGTGACTGATGACATATAGTGTGCCTAAGGAGAGTCAAATGGAGAGAAAACATTCTCTCGGGCTTCCACAGAGAGCAAGGTCAAGCAATGACCGTGACTCATCCACATGGCAGACACTGACAAAGGCTCTACAAAGTGCGGTACAGGGTTACAGGATAAACCTTGAGGATACCTGACTGACCTTATCTGATACAAAAGTTATATTTCTTGTTATATACGTCTTACTTTATCTCAGTCTTAACTATCCAGCAGAAAAGTATAAAAAGGAGGTATATAAAGTAAAGTCATATTAATATACTGAGCTGTGAATGGCTCAGATCAACAACTTCTGTGGATAACCCACTTCTATTGTGGACTGCTGATCTGTGTTGGATTGTTTTATGTAAAAAGAAAAAGAATATATCCATGTTTTAAAAATCTGTAACATATGTATTGTTGTATATTACCCTGTTTATGTCATTTTTTGTATTTGTTTTTGCTTCTATTTTTTACTCTTCAAGTTAAAAATACAAATAAATTTTAAAAATAATAAAATGTTTAAGGAGGGAAGTTGTATTACATAAATTGTTTTGATAGACTATTAATGAAGTAAAAAAAAATGGAGTATTGATAGGTTCACACATAGAATGAAATACAGAAAACCTGATGTTAGAGAAAGAAAAGGGAAGAAAACAGAATGTTGCATTTTGGTAAATGTATGTCATAGTTTGGGGCTCTGCAAGAGGAAACAATACAATACAGGACACTTAATTACAAGATTATTTTATAGAAGTAACCCAAAGTGTCATATACAAAAAGAGTGCAGGAAATCTGTTCACATGCTGAAGACCAAGAACTCCTACTGAGGGCCTGCATCCTACGGGAATGTCCTGCTTAAGTACAGCTAAAGACCTAGAGCCCTTAACAGTTCCTCCTGTAAGTCCAACAGGAGGCCTAGAACCCACAACAGTGTCTCATAAAACCACCCAGGCATGTTTTATGAATCTGTGCTGAGAATGCCCAGAGGTCAATGGTGGGAGCTAGAAAGTCTGTGCCAGAGGGGTGAAGGATCTCAGTCAGGCTGAGGGATCTGCACTGGAGCCAGAAATCAACACTCAGCATGTACCACAGCCATCCTCAGCAGCTGAGGTTCCGAGCTCCTCCAAGGAAGAGGAAAGCTGAGTTCCCATCAGGAAAGCCCTGTGGCAGACTTCTACAGGAGTCTGAGCTGTGCACCGTCTTCCTCTCCAGAGCCAGGAAGCGATGCTCAAGGGTGAACTGTGGCAATTCTAAGAGAGTGAGGTCCTGAGCTCCTTCCACGATGAGAACGGCTGAGCTCATCAGGAAAGCCAGCGTGACAATCTCCAGGAAGACCAGCATCTTCCTGTAGCTTCCAGCACCTTCCCAACAGCTGCCCTTCTCCAGTTCTGCCTCGTAACGCTGCTAGCAACGACCCTCAGGTGGGCCGTGCATGCCCAGCATCATGTTAGTTCAGCTTAGTTGGGTGTTATAAGTCGACCACTCATTGTCAGTCCACTACATTGGTGATCTAAGTGATTTTTCAAAGTAGTTTTCCTTTTTATATATTTTTGAGACTCCCTGAAATGAGTAACTTACTTTTAAAATACTTATTTTAAAATCGCTTACAGAATTAAGTCCAAATACTTCAAAATTTCTTTCCATCTTAATTTTCTAGTTTTCATTCTTCCTTTCTTACGCAGCTTCATTTACAAGGAATAGGACAATTTGTTTTACTAAATTTTTATAAAAATGTTAGTAGGAAGGCCTTCAACTTGCTCCACTTCATTGAGAGGCCCAGTGCATCCTACTATGTTAGCTGCGCCTGCATCATACCTGGTAGTTGCTTAGTAACCTCAGAAGGTGGCCTTGTCTTACCCCTTGTCTAGCCTATTACAGACTAACTTGGAGTGCCTGCATTCTCTTAAATCTCTGACCTCTACAGTTTTTTGTCTTTTTTTTTTTTTTTTTTTTTTTTTTTTTTTTTTTTTTTTTTTTTTTTTTTTTTTTTTTTTTTTTTTTTTTTGCCTGTAACTCTTTAATTATAATGCTTTCTTCTCTGCATGGAAAGACTAATTTTAAGATCTTGGTAAGGCCCCCAGTTTATACTTTGTAGCGCTCTTGAGGCCAGTGTATTTGTACTTCTAGAATAGCAGTTACCATTTTGCATATACCGTAGGTTTAAACTTTGCATATCTTTCTCACTTGAATCCCACATAGGTAGTAGCAGCTGCTTTTTATTCATCTTTGTGTTTTCCAGAAGGCTATGTTAACAAACACTTATTGGTCTTAAGTTGTTTTAAATAATGATTCATCGTAGTTTGAGACATTAGTCTTTTTACCTATGCACATTTCTTATTTGCTATGTAATCTTAAGGTAATATCTTTTTTTAAAGACACATTTTGCATATTAAAATCAAAACAAGTTTTAAAATACAAAAATTTGTTTCTACTGTAACACAATTTTATTTCTTTTTTTATACTTTATTTGCTTTAGCCTAGCTCAGATAATTTCTTTCCTTAATATTTATAATTAAACACCATCTATCAGAAAGGTACTCATAACCCTGGGAGCACATTAATAAAACAGTTACCTAGTTTCACAAGTTTTTATTACAGTGGAAAGAGACATATATAATGTGATTAAAAATATGGTTAATTTTTTAATTTTAATTTTTTGTCTTTTTAAGTCATGGTCTCACTGTGCAGCTCAGGCTGGCCTTGAGCTCATTTTGAAGACCAGGCTGGCCTGGAACTCGAGCCAATCCTCTTGGTTCAGCCTCCCAAGTGCTGGGATCACAGGTGTGCCATCCTGCCTGGAGATAACATTTCATTTAAGAAATTATAAGACTTAGGAGCCAGGCACGTAGCTTAGCAGCACAGCATCTGCCTGGCAGGCTCAAGGTCCCGAGTTTGATGCCTGATTTCCCCCCCCCCAAAAAAAAATATATATAAGAGACATTGCCATTAATCTCCCTCAGAATACTGCCTATCACCTCAAACATGTTTAGAATTTTTATCACTTTTGGAAGCAGTTATGCACGTTTTTTCTGAATATCTTAACTAGTTGTGATAAAACACAGGGAATGCTGCTACCAACTGCTGTCCAGTAGAAAAGCTGGCTTAAAAATATAATTGTGTCTTCATCCACTTTACTAGATTGGTCATAGTGTAACTTCTGAGTCTTCCCAAAAATCAAAATGACCATAAGAGGTAATTTTTTTATTTGATTCATAACATCAAGGGAAAATTACAGCACAACTAAAGATACTCAGGAAAGAGGTCTTCCAGAACTGCTTTGGAAAATGGGAAGAACGGTGGAATAATTGTTTTTGAAGTGAGGGGAAGTATTGGGAAGTATTTTGATGGGGGTTCGTGGCAATGTGTTTTTCACTGAAATATATTTTAAAATTTAAATGTTCATTTTATTGTTTGACCACTTATATGTTCTATGTGATATAATGGTAAATTCTCTAAAAGCAAAGTAAAGCAAGAGTGTAGTAAATGTAAGTGTCAGGGAGAGGGTTGCACTTGGGAAGGGAACCTTCATCAAAATAACATCTCTGGACATATTAGAGACCCGTGCCATGAGATCTTCTGCCCAGTTTACTGGTGCAAAAGGCAGGAAAGAAAGAGCAAGAGTCACGATAGAGGGGTGCATAGCAGGGATCTAGGATGACTGATTGCTTTCTAGGAACCAAAGGCCTCAGATCTCCTACTAGCCACCATTTTATTAGCCAGTCCAGGGAAGGAGGTAGAGTGCTTTCCTGGAACAGTGGTAGAATGCACAGGTTTAACATCATAAAGGAAACAGGCTAAGAGTGCTGATCTCATTGACCTAGAGAAGGCCACATCCCAAAACCTGCCCAAAGGTAGGCACCACAAGAAGAGCCTAACACATGTAGTTTGTCAGTTTATAATTTTAGGTCCCCAACAGTGAAACATAATGTCCCACAGAAGAGAGTGCTTATTATCATTTAAAAATCACTATTAAGATTTATTCAGCCATAAAAAGATCTTGTCACTTAATGCAGTATTAAATTGAAAAAGTGTAAAACTAAATTATATATATGTTTGTATATACAGATATGGCATATCAGTAGAAAACAAGTTAGTAGATGCTATACATATATTGTTTCAAGTTTTTGTTAACATTTTTATATTTAATTTTTTAATGCAAAAAATTTAAAACTATTTAAAAATTGATGTTGATGCAGCTTAACGTAAGGTCCTGACTTATGGAGTAATGAGATATAGACATGGTGGTACATGCCCATAATCTCATCTACCCAGGAAGATAAGGCAGGAAAATTTTAAGTTTGAAGCTAGCCATGGCACCTTAGTGAGACCCTGTCTCAAAATAATATTTTAATTTTTGGATAAGAATACAGCTCACTGGTAGAATACATACCTTGTGTTCAATCCCTGTTTATGGGGAAAAACATATTTTGAATTTAACCATTCTCCGGCATAAGTTGTAAAGCTAGTTAATACATACACCTGGTTTTATTTTGCATTGAATTAGTAAACCATAGAGCTGTGATTCTTAAGACAAGGGAAACCTAAAGATGAGCTCCTCATACTGGCTTATCCCTACTGTAGTTTGGAAAGCAAAGCCCAAAGTGGAAGAAACAATCATTGGGGTGCATGGCTGCCAAACTAGCTGGACTTCTTAAGTTAGTACTGGGAAGGAGGGAGCTGCTTCAGAAACCTTTGCTATGGTTCTTCAGGTTTTTACCTGGATACTGACTGAAATCTAGGTGTACAGGGCCCATCTCTTCAAAAATGCAGCTCCTTCTGATAAAGTTGTTTTTTTTTTTTTTTTTTTTTTTTTTTTGAGGAAAAGTAACAGATTAGTAGAATAGTTATAATAATTAGTGCATTGCATAATAATGTCTTCATAATAGTTATTCAGAATACAAGATATAAGCATGATATCTTGTCCAGACAATATTAGCACAAACCTTTCTTTCAGTGAACTGCGAGAAACCAATTGTAGTTATCTTGTGTATATTTTTTCTGAGAGGGTTTTTATTTGTTTTAGTATTTGGGGTTTGTTGTTTAGTTTGGATGGAAGCAGTTATAGCCTTCTTGTTATTATATACCTGCTATTAAAACTTTCTCACTTCCTCCCCTAATGGAGAATGACTTTATTTTGTCCTTCTTTCTCAACTCTAGAGAGCCATTTGCTGTCAAATATGCTCACTGTTTTCTGTAAACTTCAGATATTCAGCTTCCAGAGAACTAAAGAAAAAGAAAGATAAACTGTGATAAAAATTGGATTGGTTGAGTAAAACAGTATTCATTACTGTCATCTGTGGGAGCTATTTAGATGTAATGCCATGGCATTGGTACAAAACAACAATGATGGATTTCTTTAAAATTGTATTAAACAAACTTACTCTGTAATCAGATTTAAGTATCAAGCATTCCAGCTGATGTGTACTCAGACATCTTCACTAGTGTCTGGGTTATATGGAAACTGACTTATAACTTAACATGTTTAATGTATCAGATGTCCCAGATAGGTGGAGATAGATACATAAAGTAGTTGCTTTAGAATAGCTGGTGTATTCCTTCATACCATCAAGGTGAAGCAATAACATGAAGCCAGAATGTTTGACATTATTTTAGTACCTGACCTGGAGTCTTCAAGGGGAGTATCGTAATACAAGAAGAAAGTAGAGGGACTGTTTTGGTTACTCCCTTGAAAAGGGATATAATAGCCACTTTCATTGCATGAGTTATAGATTTGATCTGATTGGTGATAAAAGCTCTGTAACACTCTTGATTAGGGCTGGTGAGATAGCTCAGAAGTCTTAAGTGCCTGCTTACGCAAACACAGAGACTGGGGTTCTGTCCTCGGCACCATATGCTATGCTGGCCCTAACCATGTATGCCATGCCAGCGCTAACCGTGGGCATGCTGAGCCAGCCACCTAGTCTGGGCATGGTAGTGCACACTTGTAATCCCAGCACTGGGGAGGCTGAAAACAGGAGGATCGCTACAAGTCTGAGCTGTGTAGTGAGACCCTGTGCAAAAAAAAAAAAAAAAAGACTTGATTATAATTAGGGAAAGTGAATGTGGACTGCATGAAATATTTTAGAATTAATATTATTAGGTAACAGAAATTTTTCTTATTAAGAGATGCATTTGTTTTACACTTAAATGTCAGATACTATGTTTTTAAAACAAGAGAATGTGCATTATATGTATATAAAAGGAAAGAAATTTGTCAGGGTTGAATCTAGATAGGGTATATAGTTTTTTAAAGACTATTTTTGTTTTAACTTGTCATAATAATATTTCTACACGTTTATTAGCTTAAAATGCACCTCCAAAAATGACAAAAATATAAAAATACTGAAAATTAATAATTAAAATGCCCAGGCACATAATGACTATAATATTTATGGCAATTTGGTATTGGTATATAATTAAGAAACTGGGGAGAAAGAAAATGAGCCTAGAAAAAGATTCATACATCCACATGTTACAGAGGAAGATGAAGGATTTTTTGTTGTTTTTAGGACAGGGTCTACAGGGTCTCACTATGTAGATTGGACTCATAGTGGTTGTCCTATTTTCAGCCTCCCAAGTGCTGGGATTACAGGTGCATACCACCATGCCTATTCTTGAAAGTTTTAAACAGTGGGGAAAATCGGTTGTTTAATAAGTGATACTAAGATAATTATAGAAGGAAAGTCAAATGGATCCCTTTCTTGCCCTCAGTGTACAGTTGGTTTAGGTGAATTTAGTTTTTTTTATTTTTTTCCCATTTATTTTTATTTTATTAAAATACAAATGTCAGACAGTTTCAAGACACCTTAACCATATAGAGTCGATGAATTAATACACTGCAAACGGTTTTCATAACGTTTTGGTATTGTACAAGGTGCATACATGATATTTACAGATATTATTTCAGCAGATATCTCTTATCAGTGAATTTAGAGTATAGTTGCTTACTTATCTTTTTTTTTATAGCTGAATTATATCAAAAATTCAATAATTATTTACCTAGTGGATGACCATAGCACAAAAGCTGACATAATATCCTGTCCAACCACCATTAGTGCAGATCTTGCCTCTCATAGAATTATGTAAAGCACAGCGTTATCTATCCCAACTGTACTGTCTATACACACACATCATGATTTTTTCTTTCTACAACCCTTCCTTTGTCTACACCTGTCAAAAGTGGGCACTCCATTGACATTCAACTAACTTAGGTGCTTGAACTCGACACCACAATCCAACACAGTCCAGCATTCTGCAACCATAGTGAGTTGTTCAAAGAAATTGTCGACCATATCCATTTACAGCTCAGCTTAATATTATGGGCTCACGATGTATACTGATACATTGTATCATAGAGATATATGTGTACCTATGTTTATAGCAGCACAATGTGTGATAGCAAAATCTTGGAAGCAACCAAGATGTCCATCACATGAGGAATGCTTGAAAAAGATGTGGTATTTCTATATAATGGAGTATTACTCAGCTATTAAGAATGATAAGTTTGAAGCATTTATACTGAAGTGGATGCCTCTTGAACATATACTCATAAGTGAAATAAACCAGACACACATGTGTAAATATCGTATAGTCTCCCTAGTATAACAAGCGAAAAGCAGAAATACAAAAGGAAATGTACAACAAGTAAAATCAATTGAGTCAGATAAAGCAAAGTGAATGGCATATGCTGCAGGATATTAATCAGCTTTTCTTCTGGATGGTTAACAACCTAAGACCACAAGTCAGAGTTGGAGAAATAGAAGAGCCACAAGGCCAGCCAACATTTTGGCCCTAGCCTTTCAAGGTCAGCGAAGACTCAGGACATAGGAGAACCTGTACTGCAATATCATGAGACTCAGGTGAGCTCCAAATTTTCTGAGCAAGGAGATTGTGG
>PVKA01011314.1:0-29545 GCA_004027165.1 Ctenomys sociabilis
TGCCTATCCTGGTTACTCTTCTCTCCTCATTGGGACAAATACCCAACACCCAAAATGAAGGAAGGAAAGGTTTATTTCGTTCACAGTTACTGGAGACTTCAGCCCATACTCAGCTGGCTCCAAGGCAGAGCTGCACATGGCAGAGAGAAACCTTTTATGGAGGTAGCAAGGAGCAGAGTGCAAATGGGAGGCGTGGCAGCAACAATGGCGACAGACAGCAAGTCTGTCTCTCTGTCTCTCTTATGTTACACTCAGGCTATCCACCCCAGGCTAGGTATAGCACTCACACCCGTAATGCGAAAGTACTAAGAACCATAATCCCAGCCTTGACCATGAATTAATCTCAAATTCTAGAAGTCCCTGCCCCATGACTGTAGGAGGCTTTGAGGAGACAACTAGACACAAACCATAACACTGCCATGTCTGCTACTCTGCTGAACTATAAGGCAAATGAACAAAGCTGTCTTGGGTACTCTATACTTTCCCAGCTATTTGTTGGATCCCGTAGAGCAGTGCTGGTAAACCCATGGCACACGTGCTGCAGGAGGCTGTTTATATCAATAGAAAACTCTAAAAGTTTCTGCATCAGCACCATAGAGTGAACCTCAGTTGATAATACATGGGACAGAAGAATTATTTGTTTTAGTCTTGCCCAAATTCCTGACCCAGGAAGTTGGGACATAAAATGCTTTAGTCATTAAGTTTTGAGGCAATATTATTTTTCTAGGATTCCCACAACAAAGTAGCACAAACAAAAGAAATGTATTGTGTCATCATTTTGGACTTCAGAATCTTGAAGTCAAGGTGCTGGCAGGGCCCCTCTTCCTCTAAAGGTTCTTGGGGAATCTGTCCTATAGCTTTTTCTTAGCTTCTTAGGTTATCAGAAATCCTTATCATTTCTTGGTTTTAGATACATCCATCCAGACTGTTTCTGTGGTCCCATGGCTTTCCTGCTCGGTACAGTCTCTTCACATGTACGTTCTCTCTGCTCTTATTAGAAGGACACCAATCATATTGGATCAAGGCCCACCTAATCGAGTGCGAGCTCTTCTTAATTTGATTGTGTGTATCTGTAGACTGTTTCCATGTAAGGCATACTAACAAATACCAAGAATTAAAGCATTTATAGTTTTAGGGCTTGGGGACACAATTCAACTACTACAGATGCTAAAAGACAAAGATTTTAATAGATTTTATTCAAGGGATGAACCTCGAAAACTATGGAGCCAGGATTGAGAGAATGGGGGAAGTGCAGTGGTTGATACATTGCGTCAACTTGGCTGGATGGCTCTGTGGCGAAGTTCCGACTGGTGGGGGTCCTGCCCTGGAACACAATTGGTTCTGCCCCAGAGTGACTCATCACAAGGGGACCATGTAAAGGGGCTGAGAAAGTAAACGGTGGATGTTCCACTTCGTCAGAAGAACTTCAGTCTTCATGTTCAGCTTGGCTTGCGTCGCAGACTCTTCAGCGTCCATTGCAGACACTTCAGTCTCCCCTCGTAGACCCATTAGCTGACGAATGGAGACTTGCATTGAGCACAGCAGTGAGCTTCAGACCTTGGGACTGAATTCCTCAGTCTGGGACAGCCAGATGCCCTCTGCACGCTCCCTCATCTGACTCTGTGCCTGACTGTCATAAGCAGTCCTGTAATTCCTTATCTTGTGTTAATATCTGTTTCTTATATTATATCCGTTCCTCTAAATAAACCCTCACCAATACAGGGAGTGAGCAAAGAAAGGCCCAGGTGCCAACATGTGTGCATTATGATTCTACAGAGAGCCCTGGGCTACTATGGGCAATTAGAGTCAATTCCACTGAGGAAATCTGGAAGACAAGTATAGAAAATACCTCAAAGTGACTCCCTTTCCCCACCCTTCCTCCTCCTCCAGGAGTAGAAAGGTAGAGATTTTGTCTTTCGCCCATCCATCATCACTGTGGGCTGCTCCCTGAGAGTATCAGTCTCTAGGCACCTCAGCCCACTGCCCACAGCAAGAGGTCTCTCCAGTGCAGCAGGGGTCCTGAGGGAGAGTGCTGGGACATGTACCATTTGGCTACAGCTGTGCCACATTTCTTGTTATTCAGTACAGCCAGAAGAACGTTACTCAGACAGTAGAAAGGCCAAAGGAATTTTCACAGTAGGTGAGTCTTAGACCCACTTTTAAGTGATTTGGAGTTTCTGTCATGGAAACCTACTGTTTCCTCAAAACCCTTTTCAAAGTTTACCACTAGCAGAGGCCTTATGTGAATTTTGCAGAGCGGGACTTGGGTGGCTATACATACCACATCCAGAGTCACACATTTCTGGAGCATAGTTGGTGCTATGGTTTAAAAACGAGAAGTCCCTTAAAGACTTGTGAGTTGGGTACTTGATCTCCAATTCAGCTCATCCAGAGGTGTGGCCTACAGAGATGACTGGATTGTGAAGGCCCTGATCACAGGGGTGGCTTAACACATTGAGGAGTTCATTAATAGAGCAGTTGTTAGGAGGTAAGACCTAGTTGAGAGTAGGTCTCTGCGGTGTGCTTTGAAGGATAGGTCTGTTCATGGGCCCTTTTCCTCTCACTCTGCATCCAGGCTGTCATGAAGTGGGCAGCTCCTCCCTATGACCCTTCCGCCATGATTTTTCTGCACTGGAGCCAGCCCACCGTGGCCTGAAACCTCTGAAGCACTGAGCCACAATAAATTTTTCCTTCTTTAAGTTGTCTTTCTCAGGTGTTTAGTCACTGCGATGACAAGCTGTCAGTACACAGCAAGTAGAGCACATAGATGATGCACAGATGAAATTTAGAGTAAACAATAAGAAAATACCAGAAACAACCTTGAGAAAAGGGAGCCCCAAGAATTAGTGGGAGAGGCTTTGGAGTCAACACTTTCACTTATTAGACCAGTCACTTGCATTACTGTGATACTATTGGATCATGTGGCACTTTGCATAATGTACCAAACTCTTTTACTAACATCAGACTATTTTTATCTTCATGCTCCAAGAGAGGTTAGGTATCTTACTCAAGGTCATATGAGGGTCAGAGCTAGAGGTAAACTTTGTCTCCTTGTACTAGAAGTCAAATACATAACTACATTACTCCTAGTTATGCAAATTTAGCATCTGAGCTTTCAGCTATTTAAGGTGTTCAAGCAATGCAGTAATTTGACACTTTCACCACAGCACAGATAAGATCCCCAAGTAACAGAAGGCTGATTTGAAGGAGAGGGCACTCAGCAAATGAGTGAGCCCAGTGTTACTGTTCTGTGCAGTGGTACACAGGGGGAACATTATAGATTTAGAAAGTCTTGAGACCTGTCGGTGGTAAAGGGCAGATGGATAAAACTGTTCCCCTCTACTGCACATTTCCAACAGGTGAACTTCAGAGTAGTATTCTTAAGGAAAAAGTAAAAATTCTAATTTTTCAGGTCTTCCACGGTTGAAAGCATGAATGAAGCAGAAATCTGGGTTTGGAATGGTATATTTCCACTATCCTTTCTCTGTTTAAGCTGTTGCTATGACAACTAAACCAAACTATCCTGCCTCCTTTCCCTAGGGACTGCTCTTATGGGAAGACATGCAGAGATGCCCAAGTTGGAAATCCAGTGTGCACAGTGGACTCTCTTTTTTCCCAGTGGACTCTTAACTACTCTTCTGGATTGAGAGTGGGCTTTATTTGCAGTTCTGAAAAAACTGAAGCAGAATTTCTATATGGACCTTAATTAAGAGGAGCAGAAAATGGCATTTTAAATTTTCTGTAATATATATGCTTATAAATCAGGTTTATAGTATGGGAAATATATCTTTTTTAATTCTAACTATAATCAAGGGCTAGGGCTTTAGCTCAGTAGTACAGCATTGGCTCAATATGAGCAAGGTTCTGGGTTAAATCTCCAGCACTGAAAAAGGATTCCAGAAATATAACACAGAGAGCAGTGGCACAATATATAATTTATTTATCTAGATGCATTATGTCTTTGCCCCCTCCTTTCTATAAGTAAGTTCATTATTTCCTGACCCAAAGGTGAATTTCCAGAAAAATTAACACCAAATGTTCTATACTTTGTGAAACCAAATAAGTGAGATTTGGGGTAGACTCTTCTCTTCCTTATTCTACTCTTACATATTGTTTGACTTTTCAAATTATGAGTATGCATTACATTTCAAAAACAAAAAAAGTGATGACATGTTGTTACTGTTTCCATCAGAGTCCAATTGAAAAAAGAAGAACCTTAGAAACTGTGGAATACAGTATCTATTATGGGAATTAGACCTCCCGTAATGTGAGAGGTTCTGGAGAAATGCGAGCTTGAAAGACAGCTGGGAGACCAGAAGAGCCATCAGTCAGTCAGCCCAAGAAGCAGGGCACACCCAACCTCCAAGCTGGGACCACCAGCAGCTGGGGAAGAAGGCCTGGCTTCACAGCTGGGCATCAGGAACCAACCAGCTAGAACCTCCATCTAACCACAATGACCTCCAAAAGCTATGGCTGTTGCTCCATGTGTTCCTACAAGTTATTCTTTTGGACAACCACACCCTCTCTCCACACAGGAACAACCAACCATTCTGAGCAACAATACGATTCCCTATTAGCCAGGTTGATGCAGTGCTTACATCTGTGTTACCACGAAACATTTTATTCATTTGATTCTCATCCAAGTCCTTAGTGAACTTAGGCATAAGAAATCTCATTTCTCTTAGGCCACCCTACTGTTTATGAATTTAAATCTCTGACATGGTCTCTTGTGTGTCTATGCCTTGTTGTGTAACCATTGTGTAAAGCCAATTAATTAGAGAATAGGTACTTGGGTTGTGGAAAAAGCAGTAGTTCCCATCTATTGTTTGTAGATGAGGAAAATCTAACCTGACATCCTCATGTTTTTACTCCTTATTTCTGCAGAGCTAAAAAGTCTCTTGAACTCCACAGCTGTTCCTGCTTTGTTCATCCATCACCTACCAATCAGTGTCAGATCACAGAAATTTCATTGTAAGACGTACAATGGAACATTCTGCTTCACTGAGCTGACTAGTTATGGCTCTATTTTCATCCCTGTGAAGTAGAATGTGTAGCACTATGGTAACTATCTGATAAATGACGCAGAGATGTTGGTCTTTTAATGTCATTCATTTGTTTCAAATGTACGAAGCTACTAAGTGCCAAGCTAGTGTGGGCACTGAGGATTAAACAATTCACGCTAAGGGAAAACTGGTCAACAGTGATCCTAGAACACAAAAGCAAAGACAATCCCAAGATTCAGCTTGATTGTACATAAAAGTAATTGTCATCACAGTCGCTTAGAAAGCCATCATCCCTGTCACCAGAGGATATTGTGAAGAGTGTCATTAATATGTATCAGATCAATCTTGAGTCATGTTTTCTTTAGCTCTCCACTTACCCTTTCTTCATGCTTTATCTGCTTTTGCTTAAGAATGCCTTAGTGCATACTTGAGATTTAAAAAACTAGGAGATGCTGAGTGTAGCTCCGAGAAGGCACTACCTCTGCTCATCACTCATGAAATGTCTACTTTATAAGCACATAATGAGTTCTTAGAACATTCTCTTTAAAAGGGTAGCTACTGTATTATAAAAACTGATGTTATTAAAATTTGATCACCTCATAACAGCCATTTGTGGTTATTTCAGTACTTAGGGCTCTTTCAAGAGATAGTACCTACCATTTTCCTATAGTGCATTATTTATGACTGTAGAGGAAGAGTAAAGAACTCTAAGTTATTAGAAGAAATGTTGGCCACTACAATGGCTTTTCTGTAGCTTGCTAGTTTTTCTAGCCTCACAGTACAGTGGTAAGAGAATGAGATTTGGGTTAAAACACCCTACTCTACTATTTTCTGGCCAAATGGTCAATGGCAGGTTATTTAGCCACTTTGAGGTCTGGGATTCATATCTATAAAATGAAAATGATAACTTTCAGCTGGAGTCAAATGACAGCATGGTTCTACAACCAGATTTTACTTATAAAAATGGCAACCTTATGTGTTTCAACCTTGTATGCTCTGCACAGCTAGGCTGCCTGGCATATTGTCAGCATACAAGGGAGGTTAGTCCTAATAATGATTTAGCTGGGTGGGGTTCAAGAGCATTTATTTTGGTGGCCATATCTATTTTCTTCAGTTTGTACCTTTTCTGAGATTATGCCTTCAAAAATCTTCATTTGAGCCTGTATTTTTAAATTGTTCTCATCTATTTGCAAACTTTGTTCTTTAATCATTGTCTTGAACCACATTTGTTAAATCTATAGTTAGTTTTATTTGAAAATGCAAATGATAACTTTCAAAGCAAAGCAAACCACCAACAGAAAGAAGAGATAAACTGAAGGATAAAAGAAAAAAATTCACCAGCTACTCCACAGATAAAGGACTAATATCTAGATTATACAAAGAACTAAAATAATTAAACATCTCCAAAGTTGAACACTAATGAAAAACAAGCATCTGAAATTAATTGAATGAATGAATCCTTTTTTTGTTTGTTTGTTTGTTTTAATTCATTAATTTATTTATGAATTGATAGGGTCTCACTATGCAGCTCAGACTCATAGTTATCCTCTTGTCTCAACCTCCCTAGCACTGGGATTACAGACATGCATCACCATGCCCTGTTTCAGGACCAGCATGGTGTGCCCAGGGTTTAGAGACCTGCATGGCATGTGGTACAGGGGACTGAACTCGGGTACTTATGCTTTCCAGGCGGGCACTCAGACTACCAAGCTATCTCCCAAGCCCTGCATAGTTCTTTTCAAATGTAGAAGTATACAAATGTCTAATAAATACTTTTAAAAATGGTGAACATTGCTGACCAATCCGGAAATACAAATTAAAATAACATTGAAATTCTACCTCAATCCAGAAAGAATGCCTACCATCAATAATTCAACCAATAACAGCTGGCCAGATAGCTTAGCGGACTAAAGCACTGGCTGAGGCAGAGTGCAGTGGCTGGGGTTCTATCCCTGGCTTGCCGTGCCAGCCCTTCCCCTGGGGCCTGCTGAGATGGTGATTGAGACTGGGTGTGGTGGCATGCACCTGTAATCCCAGCACTTGGGAGGCTGAAGAATAAAAGAAGACAGGAGGATCACTACAAGTCTGACCTGTGTAGTGAGACCCTGAACACCCTATAGACCCCACACCAAATACATTAAAAATAAAAAAAAGAATTCAATCAATAACAAACACTGGCAAAGCTATGGAGGAAAATAAACCTTTAGCCATTGTTGGTGACCCTATAAACTGGTACAACCACAATGGCAACCAAGATTGAGATTTCTCAAACTTGTAATAGAAGTTCCATTTGACCCAGTTATTCTCTTTCTAGGTATCATCCTCAAAGAGTTACACAGCAATATATGTACATCCATGTTTATAGTAATGCAATAAATAATAGCTAAATCTCAGAAAAAGCCCATGTTTCCATCAACAGATGAGTGGATAAAGAAAATGCGGAATTTGTTCACAGTAGAACACTACTCTGCCAGAAACTTGAGTCATGTGTGGGCAAATAGATGCAGCTGGACTTCATAATCTTAAGTGAAGTAACTCAGACACGCTAACTTAAATATCACATAGGTTCTCTTAGATGAAAAACTCAATATAAAGTACAAAGTAAAAGATAGGCAACAGGAAAAACAGAAGGAGAGGATAAAGAGGTATTGGCATTTCCAACTTGGATAATTACCTAAAAGTGTACCTGAACTTAGTGCATTTATCTCACATGTTTAATGTGTTCTTTGGCCTATTAGTGTTGTTTTCAGTCTGCACATGTGATAATTAACTTTCCAAGGTGTTAGAAGATAATTGAATAAATCTAATGCTGAAAAAATAAAAAGGGAAGGGGGAAAAAAGAATTGAAATGTGTTATGTACATGTACTCACCAATTCCTTGCAGTGAATATAAACCATTATTACAGCAAACATGTACTAATAAAAGTTACCAAAAAAGAAAGAAAAAAGAAAAAAAAAAACCTATAAATGATAAAAGATAGAAGAAAAACCTAGTGTCAGTCTGGTGAGAACAGCCACAAAGCCTTAACCTCAGAATCTGTAGTATGTGGAAGTTATAGGAATATTGGCAAAATCTAGATCCAGTGAGCTCTATCATATTCTCTAAGTGTGAACCAAACCAGTGTCAAAGGCAAGTGGTGTTAATTTAAGGTCTACAAAATGACTTGGGTGAGCTGTCCATGTAAAGTGAGTGCTGGTCTCGAGCCATCAGCTATTAGTCTTTCTTTCTTTCTTTCTTTCTTTCTTTCTTTCTTTCTTTCTTTCTTTCTTTCTTTCTTTCTTTCTTTCTTTCTTCTTTCTTTCTTTCTTTCTTTCTTTCTCTCTCTCTCTCTCTCTCTCTCTCTCTCTTGCTCTCTCTCTCTTCCTTCCTTTCTCTCTCTCTCTCTCTTTCTTTTTTCTTTCAATGTATTTGGTTGTTACAGGGTCTCACTATGCAGCTTGGACTCATAGTGATCTTTCTATTTTTCAAAACCCCCTACCCAGCACTGGGATTACATGCATGTGCCACTACGCCAGGACGCTGCGGCTGGTGTAGTGCGTGGTGCCGTGGATTCGACTACAGTCCCTGCACTTTAGTTTGCCTAAGCAGCTGCTTTAGTCTGCTGAGCTATCTCATCAGTTATCATCTGTCACATCTTCTTGTGCTTAGTGCAGGACGTCATCAACAGGCTACAGCCCCAGGCAGTTCAAGAGAAAACCAGGAACTCAGCTGAGGAGAGGAGACTCAGTTCTCTGCTCCTCAGAAAAGTGTAGTGAGAGTTTGTTTCCTCATCAGTAAAACACTGAAACTCAGTGAGTTTCTTAGTCTCTTCCTGCACTAACTTCTATGGTTCTATAATTCCATATTCTTTGACATTGGTTAACTCCTGCTCAAATGATATGGATTTTGATTAGTTTAAGAATAGGTCACGGACTTAGGGCCTCTTCCAAAATACATGGTTTTATCATTCTATTTATTTATTTATTTAGCACAAGCTCTACAGGATCTCACTACACATATCAGACTTGTAGTGATTCTCCTTTTTCCAAGTCCTGGGATTACAGGCATAGACCACCACACCCAGTCTCAATCATTGTCTCAGTGTACCCCAGGGGGCAGGGATGGCACAGCATGCCAGGGATTGAACCCCGGTCCCTGCGTCTGCCTAAGCAGGTGCTTTAATCTGCTGAGCTATCTGGACAGCCCTATCATTCTTTATTACCACTATGTGCCTTGCCAAAATAATATGATATTCTTCACATGGCACCAGAAGGTGCTAATCAGGCTTAGATAAATATGCTTCACCAAACCCTCAGCGGCTGGGAAGAAAGGACATTGCCAATATTTATCCATCTATTAAACAAAATAGCTGTGCATCAATTATCTGGAAACCATTGTTCTTAGAACATATTAAAGTGACTAACACTCCTTGTTCTTTATATTTGAGTAATGAAAAGGGAGAGTAGTGCTATGGCTTGAGTTTTTCTCCTCCAAAATTCCTGTATTGAAAACTTAATCACCAAAGTTCTCTTTTAATGGTATGGGGAGGCAAGACCTTTGGGAAGTAACTGGAATTAGCTTACATGAAGTCATGAGGGAGTGGCCCTCATCATGCAATTACCAGCTTTATACAGAGATATCTCCGCCAGCACACTTGCTCTGTCTGGCCATGTGATGTCCTGTAACACTTTGGGAATTTGCAGAGAGCACACCAATGAAAAGGTCCTCACCTGATCCTGAGCAGATGCTTGCACCATACTCTTGGGCTTCCTTCAGAACCACGAGCTGAATAAACCTCCATGCTTTATAAATTATTCAGACTCAGGTACTTTTGCTACAGCAATAGAAAGTGGACTAAGACAGAAAGTAAGCAGTCACTAAACCTAATAAACAAGAAATAAAATATTAGTTGGTGTTGGGTATTAAGGAAATAATATAGTTGGATAAGTAACTGTAGTGCCAGCAGTGACCCAGGCATAGCCATCTCTTGCAGTATTCTGAACATATATCTTGGGGGGGGGGCAGGGAGATGACTCAGTGGAATAAGCACTTCCCTGGTAAGTGTAAGGGCCTGAGTTCAATCCGGTTCCATCAACAAAAAAGGGGTCTCTGGGGATCATGTTGATTCCATGGCCCATTCAGTAGCAACCAGCTCCTGTAGCACTGGTGAGTGAGTGGCATGTGTAGGTGTCACGAAGAGAAAGCACTTACACTCACAGGCCACAGGAAGTGTCATGATTCACTCCCGGACATCAAGGATACACCCACACTTGCACACAGCTCCCCACATGTTTGGAACGAAGACTAGGTCGGCATATTTTCATTTTGTGAAAAGACTTTTCTAATTGTGTGGCATAACACAATCTAAGAGTTTCCAAGACATAGAAGGCAACAAAAATACTCAGGCCTCTACCAATCACCCTATCCAAGTGACTCTCAAAGCGACACACACACACACACACACACACACACACACACACACCACTATCACGGAGAAGGTTCTAGGACAGCAGATTCTCTGCCCTCATCTCAGAAACTTGACCATAGAAGAAAGGTTTTGTAGGTTTTTTTTTTAGCACATCTGCAATATATGATTACATTGATCATGGGGAATTGGTACATGTATGAAACACTTCTCAATTTTTATATCCTCTCCCCCTATCCTTCCTTCTTCTCTTTCCTTTTCTCCCTTGGTCTCCTTTCCATTTGCAAAAAGATCTACCATCCTATTTCCTGTTGTCTATCTTTTAATTTGCCCTTCAAATGTTTTTAATACTTTGGATTTCTCATTTAAGCGAAGCTACATGATATCTGAGCTTGTGTGCCTGATTTATTTCACCTCACACTATTGACTTTAGTCCAGGTACACATATTGGACTAAAATTGGCTCAAGTTTTTTATGGCAGAGTAGTACTCCATTGTGTGTAAATACCAGTTTTCTTTACCTATTCATGTGGTGAGGGATACATAAGAAGATTTCAAGATTCAACTAATATGAGCTAATATAAATGTGGATATACATATATAGCACTAACATGATGTCTTTAACTTTTTCAGGAAGATGCCTAGAAGGGAAATACTTGGGTTGAATGAAATTTTTATTTTTAGTGTTTTTGAGGAATCTCCATACTGATTTCCATGATGGTTGTGCTAGTTTATACTCGAACCAACAATGTAGGTTTCTTTTTATCCGCTGCAGCTTCACGGCATTTGTTACTGTTTGACTTCTTGATGGTGGTCATTCTTTCTGGAATATGATGTAATCTCAGTGTTATTTTAATTTACATGTCTCTAAGTGGCATAGATAGCAAACATATTTAAATGTGTTTATTGTTGATGTGCACTTCTTCTGAGAATGTGTCTATTCATTTCAGTTGCCTGTTTCTTGATTGGGTCTTTTAGTTTGGAAGATCTAATTTTTTAGTTTTTTATATTCTAAATGTTAGATCTCTTTCCTAGGGGTAGCTGGCTAATTTTTTTCTCATTCTATAGGTTGTCTCTTCACTCTTGTTTGTTGCTTTTGCTGTGCTGATTTTAATCTAATACAATCTTATTTGTTTATTCTTTTTTTTCCTGTATTTTAGGAAAGGGTCTACAGGATGTTCAGGATCTCACTACTAGCTATGACTTGTACTGATCCACGTGTTTACACCTTCCCAAGAGCTGGGATTATAGGTGCATGCCATCACACTCAGTCCCAATTACTGTCTCAGCGCACCCTGGGGACAGGGCCGGCACGCAGGCATGGGGATAGAACCCCTGGGCTCTGCACCTGCTTTCAGGTGCTTTAATCCACTGAGCTATTTGGCCGGCCCTCCATTAGTTTATTCTTGATGTTATTTCTTGCGCCATTGAGGTTGTGTTCAGAAAGTCTTTGCTGGGCCAGTGAGATAGCTCAGCAGTCTAAAGTACCTGCTTAGGTAAGTGCTAAGTTCAATCCCTGGCACCACATACCATCCCAACCCCAGCCCCAACTCCAGTGCAGGCTGAGCAGGACACAAGAAAAAGAAAAGAAAGAAACTCCTTGCCTATGCCTTTGTCTTCAAAAGTGTTACTACTTTATCTTTCAGCAGATTAAGTGTTTCTATTTTAATATTTAGATCTCTGATACATTTTTACTTTAGTGCATGGTGAGAGCCATGGACTAGATTCAATCTTCAGCATGTATACTTATAGCCATTTCACCCAGAATCATTTATAAAAAAGGCTATTATTCTTCCAGCATACACTTTTGGATGGCTTTTGTTTTTATCACTGTAGCTTTGTGGTATAACTGCAAATCTGGGGTTGTGATGCTTCTTGCTTTGCTCTTGTTACAGGATTTTTTTCTGTTTTTCTGGGTATCTTTCTCATGTGAGCTGGGTACTACTGTGCAGAATCAGCCTAGCAGATACTGTGGTCATAAAAAAGTAAAGCAAAACACATAAAAATATGTGGTACTTAGGACCAGAGATTTTATATATAGGCATCAGCATCACCCAGTCACTACACATTAAGGAATTACATCTGGTGCTCTCTTTAGTACTTCTGAACTAGCTCCATTTCATTCTTTCCCAGCCCTTCCGATTTTTATCCATAATCTAAATACACAGGAATTGAGAACCCTGCTTGAAACTCAGCTCAGAAGAGGATAGGATACAGAAATTATAGTTGATGTAGTGAAACATGTGTAACGAAAATCTCCAGTGTCTGAACTATAAATTAGATATAATTGAATGTTTTCTTTTTTCACAAGACGAGACTTCACAAAGTTGGAAAATAATCCCTCCAAGTTGTCTTTCAAGATAGTCCAGGGTTTGACTGCTATTTCCTGGATCATCCGCAAAGGCCCTGGAGCCCAGTGTGTGCTGCTTGTGCGAAAGGATTCACAGACTTGTGGTTTAGTAGAGAGGCCAGGATTGTGTGGGGTCTTTTTTTGTGATCCACACTGCCATCTTCTGGGGAATCTCACTGCAGCCAACCATTCCATTTTTAGCACCATTGTTTCAAATCAAGGATAGGTCTGTCATCTCAACTGGATCTATTTCAATTAGCTGAAACAATGAGGGTGGTGGTAGAAGTGGGGTCAAAAAAGGAAGGATTTTAGGGTTTTCAGCTATCATTGTTTTAAAAGCATATCCCATAAAGAGTGCAGCTGGTCAACCAACAGAACAGAAGAAAAGAACAGAAGAGTTGCTTCTATTTTGAAAAATAGAACTTGATGGGATGACCATTGAGAGAAAGTACAGAAAATCTGAACAGCATGACTAGCTCTGCAACGTGGATTCATAACCACTTTGTAAATTCACTTTGTTTTCCAAAATTTCTGCAATATTCTGATTGGTGGGTATATGGCTTAAGGCCTGAGATCACAAGTTGTACTAGTTTCCTATGGCCCCTGTAAGAAAGCCCTGTAGGCTACTCTGCTTATGGCAAGAGAAATATACCATTTCACAACCTGGAGGCTAAGAGGTCAGGAATCAAGCTGTCCACAGGGCCATGTCCTCTCTGAAGGCTCTTGGGGATGACCTGTCCCCCCTGCCTTTTGTTGGCTTCTGGCACTGGCAGCATTTCTCCTCACTCCAACCTCTGACTCTGTCACCATGTGGTGGCCTTCTCCTTGTGATTCTGTCTCTCTTCTTCAAGGACAGTGCTGGTTGGATTAGGCCCAACCATACTCCAGGATGACCTGATTTCAACTATATTTTTGTACCTTATTTCCAAATAAGGTCCTGTTCTGAGGTTCTGGAAAGTTCATAAAGTTTAGGGACTACTATGCACTACATGAACTTTAGGTTCACATCTTGGCTTAGCCACTAATTGTCTGTTTAAACTTGAGCCAGCTCATGCCTCTATCTGAATGATTATCTTCTCACCCAAGGTGAAGACAAGCTTACTTGCCTTTCAGCCTTTTGGAAAGACTCATTAAAGGATTTTGTACATTTCTGGCAGAGGAAGTGCTCAGCACAAGACAGGTTTTATAATTGTTTTTGCTATCAGGAAAACAGGCTTATGTGTAAAGAAAGAGAAGAAGATTACATAGTGGCCAGACCAAAACAGGATGTTTATATAAAGAGAACATTGAGAAGCACACCTTCTACCTGATATTCTTTTCTCTCTCACAATGTATTGATTTTTGTTTTTGTTTTTTGGAGATAGGGTCTCACCGTGCAATTCAGGCTGGCCTTGAGCTCATTTTGTATCCTAGGCTGGTCTTCTTTTATTTTAGGGAAGGGTCTACAGAGTGTTCACGGTCTCACTACTAGATCGGACTTGTAGCTATCCACCTGTATACAGCCTCCCAAGTGCTGGGATTACAGGTGTGTGTCACCACGCCCAGTCTCTCTCACATTATATTGAGCACCTATAGGGCAAAAAATCCAGTTTCACTCAGGAGACATGAGGTTGTAGTCACCCAATTGTTTCTGATGCAAGAGAACATTTGATCTGTTTGAGTCTCAAAGGAGAAGCTCAGAAGAGATGGAAGACCACCTGTTAGCGTCTTCCCACCCCCTCCCATGCTCTGTGCAAGTTTAACTTTCAAGGCTAGGTTCATCTTAACTTGACTTCAGGGACATCTGAGTCTTTGTTAGTAGAGGGAGCTGTAAAATCAACTTGGCAGAAAGTAGCAACCTCATCATTTTAATTTAACTCCTTTCCATTAAGTGCTGGTACTGAGGAGTTAGAAATATGTTTTCTGAGAAGGATACAATATTAGCTGGTGAAAAACCAGGAACACTTGAGGATGCATTTTTTCCTTTGGTAAATCAGAGCCTTAGGAGGGGAGGATATTCTAAGGCAAGGAAGGATGTGGAGGAAAACTCCAGAGGCTGACTCACTGCAGGGTATATTTCTCTCTCCTGGGAAAGACAGTAGGAACAAATGAAGGCCTGTAGGTAATAACCGATTTGTTACCTGAGGAGGAAACTCCAAGGCAATGACTGTGGCATTTACTTGTGCGTAGTGTTCCATGTGTTCCTCTGAAAATGTCCATGTGGCTTTGTGTACACACGTGTTTACAGAACGTGTAAATAAATAGGAGTAGAATATGAAACACATGTGCCTGTGTTTATAAAATATGCAGCCACTTATGCTAATGAAATTACTTCCATCTGAGAAAAAATGGTCATTATCTACAGAAGTGCCATGAATTAGGGAGATTACTGGAATTTTTGTCCTTGCACTTGAAGAAACCGAGGCACTAGAGTACTGATTTTGCTACAAAGGGCAGGAACTTGACTTACATTAACATTTTAGACTTTATTGCTTAAGAAGCGTTGAAGTTGAAAAGCAAGCGCTCTGAAATTATGGTTTCACTAGAGAGGAATTTTTAAGCTCGAATTCACTCCCCAATGGCTGTTGCAATTGACACCTTTAGTTTTTCACACATCCAGTTTTAGCAAACTTGTCCAAGCTTCCTGATAAATTTCTGTGCATAAAATCTGAGGGCTTTGTTCCAAATGCACATTTCAGAGTCCTACCTGCAAAGAATCTACAAAAGATACTATGGGCTTTAACAAGTGCCCTTGGTGACTTGAGAAGCGTCATCCCAATGTCTTTTTATTTTTATTTTGGCAGAACCGGGGATTGAACTCATGCCCTTGTGCTTGCCAGGGAAGCGCTTATTCCACTGAGCCATCTCCTTGGCCCCCATCCCAATGTCTTGAGGGGTGAAAAGAGGAACATTGTCTCTCTTCAAAAAAATGAGGAGTGGGGTAGGGCTGTGTATTTAGAGGCCAACACACAAGCAAGATGGAAACGTAAGTCTATGTACTCATACAAGCCTTTGCAATCCAACTCAGCTAGGTTGTTAAGAGTTGAAATTGTAGAGTTCCAACTGGCTTAAATATTGGTCTGTATAGGTTATCTCTTCAGAAAAAAAACTAATTTGTATAGGAAGCTTCTTGTTAATTCAGTGCCCACCCTTGTTGAAATATGACTTAAACTATAAGCTGTGGGTTGTAACTGCATGGTATCAGGAAGACATAATCAACAACAGAAAACTGACTCTGTCATCATCTATTTAACTGCTACAGAAGACAGATTTTGCTTGGATTTCACTAGTTTTGATACGTACACTTCAATGTATAAATATAATTCTATCAGGCATAGATGTATATAACTACCACTTCCACCCCAATCTTTTATTTATTTATTTATTTATTTATTTATTTTTATTTATTTTTGCAGAACTGGGGATTGAACTCAGGACCTTGTGCTTATCAGGAAAGCACTTATTCTACTGAGCTATCTCCCTGGAACTCCTCCCAATCTAGACACAGAACTTCTCCCTCACTTCGAAGATGTCACCCACCCACATCCCATTCATAATTTCTGAAATCTACTGATTTATTCTCTATTTAGACAGCCCTTTAAAAATGAAAAAGAACAGAGCAGAATGAAAGATAAGAAAAAAAAACATCAAAGTGCATTTCAAAGAGGGAAGAGAGCATTGATTTGGGAAACTTTTGTTTCAGTAATTTATAGAGAGAGATATGTGTGTGCATACTGGGTTGTGTTACAAAATACAGTGGAGAATTACTGGCGGGGGGGAAGAGAGAGAGAGACACACACACAGAGAGACAGAGGCAGAGAGACAGAGACAGACAGACAGACAGACAGACAGACAGACAGACAGAGGGGTTGTAGCATTAGACAGACAGAATCATCAGCAAAACTTTCTTGTTTTGCCCAGAACATGGTCAGTGGAATAGAGCCCTTCTCCTCTGGTGATAGCTGCTTCTGTCCTTCGGATTTTGGTTAAAGATTATTTACTTCACATTTGGGTAGAAATTCCTTTTCTGGATACAAAGATGTAGCTCTTTGATTTAACCAACAGCACTCCCTTTCAGGGGTTGTGAGGACAAAAAGCAAAATAAAATCTATGAGGGGCTCTAGGACCACTAAGGTCCAGGCTCTACCCTCCATGTTTTCCTTGGGGCCCAGAAGCAAATGGAAACCAGAAGGCAAGAACCCCCAATTTTAGAAAATTTTATTTGCTAGAGGAATAGGAAAGGGTCTTTCTAGACTTTGGGTTTTTTTTTTTTATTTTTTTTCTTTTTGAGACAGGATCTCATTATGCAGTTCAGGCTGGCCTTAAGCTCATTTTGTAGCCCAGGCTGGTCTCGAACTCACAACAATCCTCTTGCCTCAGCCTCCCAAGTGCTGCAATTACAGGCCTGCACCACCATGCCCAACTTAGACTTTGTTTTTCATTCATGAGCTACTTGATGTATAGTGTGTAATATACATATATATATATATATATATATATATACAATGGTGTTACATCCCAATAAACCCATTGTAAGTTTAAATTACCATAAATAAAAAATATAGTCTACCAGACACATACATTGTGGTACATATAAGATTTCTACTAAACATTATCACTTCTGAGCCATCCTAAAGTTGAACAATGATATGTTAAACCACTGTAAATCTGGGATCATCTAAGTCACACTAGTGGCTGGGATAGTGTTTTTGCCAATGTATGTAGGATAGTGGACTAAAGGAATTATGTCTCAGTGGTGGTAGAAATTAAAGTGTGGAACAGAGCATGAAATTACAGGCAAAATCTTTTAATTAAAAAAGATGAGAAAATGGGGAAGAGGTGTTAGTTTGAGAAGAGTGGAAGAGAACCTAGGCTGGGTGGAGAAAAACAGAAAGGACCAGTTCTTACCAGGGTGCATGGATGGGCTAGAGTCTGCTAGTCACTGACTCAGGCCTGGTTCTTTGAGGTGGCCCTGGAGAAGTCCTTTTGCTTGAGTGGCAATCTGGTTCCCAGAAGCTAATTGCTCCCACTTAAGGGGAGCCTCAGTTCCTGTCATGGGGTAACTACTCTCACCTTCAAGGGGTGATCTACCTGAAGAGATAACGCTGGAATCCAAGATAACTGCAACTTCAGGAAAAAATCATGAAAATACCTGAGTTACTCTTACCTTGGTGTCCTTAGCCTAAGGAAAATGAGATAGGTTAGATAAATGTGAGGCTAATCAACCGATCTTTTAGGCAGATACAACGTATTGTCTAAGATACTTTTCTTGTTGCTGAGACAAAATACTCAACACCTGAAGTTAAAGGGGAAAAGTCTGTTTCAGCTCACAGTTTGTAGAGGCTTCAGTCCATAGCCAGCTGGCTCCCAGGCAGGGTGGCATGGCAGAGGGGTGCCACAGAAAAGGCAGGAAGCAGCAGCAACACAACCTAACCTACCTTGATATCTTATTCAAGCCTCTTGCACTTTGATGGGTGCCATCCACACAACCTGGATCCAGCCATCTCAAAAAAAAAATAAAAACAAAAACAAAAAAACCACTTACAACCACATGAGGATTTGGGGGGCCATCTGCACACAAACCATCTAGAACAGGCCTGCAAGCAGAACCAAGCCAGAACCTGACCCAAAGTTTAAGGTAATAAAGGAGACAGATGCAAAATGAAGGTTAAAATGCTAGGCTTTGTCTTGCTCTTGGTTAGGATAGTTGTAGGCCAAAGTGAAGGCCCAGGTGAAAAGTTGAAGCTTTTTCTTTTTTTAAAAAAAGCAGCTTTTAAATTCCTGATATATCTAGAAAACAAATGGATTGATGCACAAATGAGTTTCTCCACTTCCAAAAATTTTTTTTTCTTCTTATTTCTGATAGACCAGCTTAGGACAAACACACTGAGCACTGAGAATGACACATATTTGGAGACTTTACCAAATGTGTTTGGAAATTCTAGGAAGATTTCTCCTCAGGATATTCCCCGGCATCCTAATTGTAAGGTTGATGAGCTTTTGCTCAAAATTCGGCCTGAGAGACGGTAGTGAGTGGACAGGTGTCTATTCCACTCTTCGGATGTTTATACCTCTGGGAAGAACTTTGCGTTCTGTTGCCACACTTGGGCACGAGTTTTCAATACGCCTTCTACTTTTCTAATGAATGAAGGAAATCACCCAGAGTGAGGGAAGGCCACCGTCCCTCAGGGACGGGACTGTTTACAACACAGCCTCGCTTTAGAGATCTGGATGCCCAGTTTTCAGTGCTAAGAATTTTTATAGTTTGGGACTGAAATGATTGATTCAGGTCTTTTGAGATTCTAAACGGTCAGATGCCCCTTGAACAAATCTCTGAAATCATCCATATGGTCTGTCATTGTTCACTTCAACACTTCATGTGAGGCCTCTTTTCTGGACAGCCATTTTAACTCCTCTTGGAGTTAAACTTGCTACTTGTTTCTTGTCATAGCACACTGAAGAGAAGCAAGTGCATTTGGATTACACACTGGTTTCTTTATTTTCTTGAACACCAAGTCAGTCAACAGTGGCAGCACACTATTGACCATTGGCTGTCCTGTGGGGGTAACCCGGTAAGGACTGAAGCGCTGGTGGAATCTCTTTGTCTTGCCTGGCAGCGCCCCCTTGTGTTGGGTATGGGACATACATCCCATCAGCATCTATTCAACCTCCTGGATTTTATTTATTTATTTATTTATTTATTTATTTATTTATTTATTTATTTATTTATTTTGCTTGTTTGTTTTTGTTTTGTTTTTTGTTACTTCTTTTTTATTCTTATTTATTTATTTATTGAAGAACAAATAGCAATGTGACAGTTTCAAAACAAATTAACGGGACAGATTCGATAATTAATACATTGCCAACTGTTTTCATAATGTTTTGGTATCGTCCAAGTTGTATACGTGATATTATACTTACAGGCACTATAATAGCAGATGTCTCTAATCAGTGAATTAAGAGAGTGCAGCTGTATATTTATCTTATTTTTTATACCTGAATCATATCACAGATTCAATAATTAATACTTCCTACCTTGTCATCTCCCTAGTGGTTGTCCATAATACTAGAAGCTGACATAATATCGTGCCCAACCACTATTAGTGCAAATCTTGCTTCTCATAGAATTATGCAGAAGCACGGCGTATTTATCCTAACTGTACTGTTTACATACACACATCATGACTCTTCCTTTGTATCCCCCTTTTTTTTGTATAGACCTGTCAAAGATGGGCACTCCAATGTCATTAAACCATTTTAGGTGCCTGAACTTGGTGACACAATCCAACACAGTCCAGCATTCCACAATAATAGTGAGTTATCTGAAGAAGTTGTAGGCTATAGCCATTTACAGCTCAACTTATTATTATAGCCCTGTGTTATATACCTCATTTTTATACTTTTCTGCTGGATGGTTAAGACCGAGATAGAGCAAGACCTATATAACAAAAAATGTAGCTTTTATTTCTGATGAGGTCAGTCAAGTCCCCTCAGGGTTTACCTTTGTCTGTGTCAGCCATGTATGTAGATGAGTCATGGCCAATGCTTGATGCTTGACCAGTTTACTCTTTGTGAGAGCCTGAGAGAAAATTTTCTCTCCAAACTCCTGAGCTCAAGAAATCCTCCTGCCTCAGTTGTTTGTTTATTTATTTATTTATTTGTGGAAGGTCTCACTATGCAGCCCACACCCACACTCATAGTGATCCTCTGCCTCTCTAGTGCTGGGATTACAGGCCACACCACCACGCCTGGACTCCATTGCCAGCTCAGAGCACCCGAAGGTGAGACCGGCACGGCAATGCGAAACCTAGGATCGAACCTTAGGCCTGCGCTTACCTAAGCAAGCCCTTAGTCCACTGAGCTATACCGCTGCCCCTTGGATGTGGTTATTTTTAATACTTATAAAGTAAAATATCTGTTCATACACACATAATAATAATGGCTTTCTCACATTTGAAACCATTGAACTTTATGTAATGTCCATAGAGACATGTCATAAGAGAATTTTCTGAATAAACTTTTATTATCCAGGCCCAACATTTGTGGAAGTATAAAGAGTCAGAGTTTGGGCAAAAGAATTGCATATTGTAAAATTTTATTTTCTGTTTGTTCTAGAAAAATTCAATTGTTCTGTAGTTCAGAGGAATTCTGATTTGTTTTTGTGGAAATAAAGCAAAGGGCTGACAACATTTCACAGAAGACAATATATCAAAACTGCATCAAGCTTGATGTTTCCTTTTTGTTTCTTAGAGGAATAATCACTTGTTTGACCCCCAAATTCACATTCTTACACCCACTGCTTGTGTTTGGATGCATTTCTGAAGTATAGTTTATGTTAGTAAAGTTAATTATTCTCTACATCCCTCAATAAACTATTTTTACCAAGTAACCCAATTTTGTAAACTGGGAAAATAAGATAGTTATCTTAACCCAGTTCTTTCAGAAAACAGAACCAGAGTCCAAAATTTAAAAATTTAAGACAGTGACGGAAAACCTATGAAGAAGGAAAGATGTAAATATATGTGACACTTAGTGTACTGTCTAGGACGTCACAGGAGCCACCAAGAGAAACAGCAGAGGGTGCAGCTGGATGGGCATTCCCTGAAGGGAACTTCTCTAGAATAACCTTCCAGGACAATCCCATAGACAGGTGAACTTTATCTTCCCATCTCCCTAAGTCTCATTTCTGTCCTATGACAAATAAACATAATTCATGCCCTCCGGAAGGGAATGTTCTGAGAATTAGACAGAATAGCTCATTTAAAGTCATAGAAAATGGAGGTATTCAGATAAATGCTTGCTAAAGGAAAATATGAGGACTGGGATATCAGTCAGCAGCAGACCTTGGGTAAGATTCCCAACACTGAGGAACAAGACAGAAAAAAAACATGCTAGGGCTCTCAAGTGCTCAGGATTGGCTAGAGAATTCCTATTCGTCTATGAAACAATGAAAAATTTACAATCAGTCCCAAAGAAACAATGGAGACATCTGAGTATGGTGACAGACTAGGAGCCTAGTCCAACAGTAACAGGGATTGAAAAATGTTTCTGCAATAATAACAATAATAATAAGCAAAAATTAAATAATGTTGGATGGAAAAGACCCACTCTGCAATGGCCAAACACAATAGTTTATAACGGCCTTGTCAGGAAAATACTTATTTCAACAATGTCCAGGAATTCAGACAATACTGGAAATCACTTATTCTACCTTGTTTCTGTCCCCACCCCCTTTTGTGAGATGAGATAGCCTGTAGAGTCTTAGACAAACAGCAAAAGTTCACCTCTCCATCTGTTGTCTCATGGGGCAGGGTTTTTCCTTAAAATCTAGGAAGTAAGACATTCAAAGGTCCAAGAGCTGGTTCTCAACTTCCCCCCAGAAGGAATTTATGTGTTTTCCATGGCACAGAGTTCCCTACAGAGTGGCAACCCCACTGCCTTTCAGCCAAGAAACTCACATTAAAGAAAAAAAAATGTATATATATATATCCTAAACCATGCTGGAAACAGATCCAAAACTAACACAGCCAAATTAAATCCTGCAAGCCAAGACATTCAAAAATAGGTTTTCTCATATTGCTCATTACTCTCCACATGGCATACAGTTGAATACCTTAATTCTCTGGTGAGCCTGTTATGGAGACAACCTTTCATTTAGCAAATATTCCTGGAGATTTGGGATGGGGCCTTGGACAGAAACATGCAAGCATTGTGTGAGGTCCCTGCATTCAAGGACCTTACAAGTTAATGGAAAGCAAAACATCTGTGTGGCCCTGGATTAGTGAGCGATAAAGACACCTAAGGGCCCTTAGACAAAGTTTGAAAGGTTGGAAAGAGTTGGAGAAAATGGGGCAAGGGTGATATGGAAGGAAAACTTGAATCACTCTCTGGCTTCCTTTGCATTATTTGCTCAGTTGACTTTGAATATCAGTAACTTTGGTGGTCACAGGCTGAGTAATAGATTCCTAGTCTTCCACTAGCTTGGCTGTAGATGACACCCCTGATGTGTGGACTATGACAGTGGTTACCTTGGTTTCTTTTCAGCAACCTGAAGGAAGCTTTTGTTGAAATCAGTAACTCTATACTTGGGCCTGTATTCTTATCCAATGGGTGACCCAGAAAGGAACCCAGCCCTCAGATCATGCTCACTCCAACATTTTCCAAACAGACATCCTGCACAGGGTCTGATTTTGCCTGCATAGAGCACTGATCATTCCGGCTCCCATCATGTTTCCTTTCCCGTTGAGTCATGACTGACTTGTTACCTCATGGGTGTCCCTGAACTCTATGCTTGGGAAGGCTGATTTGGGAGTTGGTCTCCTGTCTCCTCATGAATAAACTTTTGTTTTCAAAGTCACTTTAATGTTGGTGTACTGAGTGGCAGGCAAAACAGACCTGGTGAAGTGACTCTAGGCCAGTGGTGGCAAACTGACAGCATGCCTGCCACATGCTGGCTGTTTGACACCATTGAAAGCTCTAAAAGATTTGCCATCAGTAGGCCATAGGGAATTTATGAGTAAAGTCATAAAGGAAAGATGAATGCCAAGGTGACAGAATGGAAAATAATAATGGCAAGCATTTGCTGAGTGTCCATAGTCCATTTGGTTGTTGTCTTAGTTACTTTTTCCTCATTACTGGGACAAAATACCCAACACCCAAAATTAAGGAAGGTAAGGTTTATTTAGCTCACAGTTAGTGGATGTTTCAGTCCATACTCTGCTGGCTCCAAGACAGACTGGCACATGGCAGAGGGCAGCAGTTTCTGGTAGTGGAAAACCACAAAAGCCAAGGGATGAGCAGCAGCTGCAGCTGCTAGTAAGCCTCTCTCCCCTCCTTATATTGTATGCAAATTACCTTCCCTAGGGTGGGTGCAGCATTCACACCCATAGTCCCAGCATTGGGTCAAGAATTAATCACAAACTCTAGAAGCCGCCCCATGAGTGCATGAGGTTTTGGAGGGACAACTTGACACAAACCATAATAGCTATGCTAAGCCCCTCCCAAATACTATTTCACTTAATTCCCACACAAGTTACACAAAGTAAGCATTTATTAGCATCTTACTTTATGGAGGTGGCAGCTGATCTTGGAGCACCTAAGTGACTTGTCTAAGGTCAATGTGTTAGTTATGGTCAAGGCAAAAATTTGAACTCTGGATGAAGGTCAGGTCAGACCAAGGATCCTTACCTGTTAAGCCTATGTGGGCTAACCCAAGAGGTGGAAAGAACACAAAAAGAAGGGAGACTCAGGGCTCAGACTCAGAGCCCATCTGGAAAGAAAGCCAAGAGGCTAGTGCAATTCAGAACCCAGGAGAAACCACAGCCCAGCAGAAAGGGCCAGGCACAGAGCTTGTCCCAGGCAGCAGTTCTCAGAACCAGCTACGTCAACATCCTCTGGGTACTAGGAATTCAGATTCTCAGGCCGTATCCCAAATCTACCAGGTCAGCCCAGCAATCTTTGGCAAATTTGGAGAGATGGAAAGGTGCTGTGTTATCAGGGATGGGGTACAGACCAGAGGTCTTTCCCAAGTTCTTATTGTTCCATTCAATGAATTGATCAGGTTGGTTGAAAGGGAAAGGGATGGGGGATGGTTAAATTACATTATGTAAATAAATTACCATTTATTTTAGTGCAGAGATAAAAAGAAGAAAAGGAAAAGAAGTGCTCAAGAAGAAAAGAGTGCTTTGAAGGAAAAAGGCAAAATAAGCCCTGAAAGTAGAACAGACCACTGCAAGAAAGTGGCAGTGGCCAAAAAACCAACACTGCTGTCTTTCTTTGTCTCTTTTGATAGTTGATCCAGGTCATCCCATTGGTCTTGTGTCAGAAAATTGATATCCCGGTGCTAGGTTTCACTTGTTCTCAGATCAGCAGATTGATACCATGTGCCAGACACCGTGTGTCTGTGTCAGAAGGTGGGAACCAGGTGCAGGGCTCAGTTTGCTCTCCTGTCAGAGTCAGGAACTGCTGCTGTCTGCAATTGGTGGGTCGTGCCCAGTCACTCTAGCCCCACCGCCATGCTCTCGCCTCCTACATCAGCTATAGAGAATGGGTTAAGATTGACACTAAACGAAATCCCCAAATCACCCCACCAGCTTTACTTGCTTTATATGATCTTAGTTGACTTTAAAGTTAGTACATTCTGATTAGTGCATATTACTTATACAGAGGAAGGTTTCCATTTTGGCATATTGTGAACACACAGAATGTAATTTGACCATCCCCCCATCCCTTTCCCTTTCTTTTTTCTAGAATATTCTTTCTACTTTCAAGCTCTCCCTCCCCATCCTTATATGAAAAAACACACACATTTGACTTTCTCACTCTGGGGTTATTTTGCTTAATAATCTTACTTTTGCATAATGGTCCTAGTACTACTCATTTTCCTGCCAATAACACAATTTTTGTTCTTGATTAATATTCCATTATATATCTCTACCACACTTTCTTTATCCATTCATCTACTGGTGGCTACTTAGGCTGTTTCATAGCTCAGCTATTATGAGTTGCTCTGTGTTATGGTTTGTGTCTCGGTGTCCCTCCGAAGCCTCATACAGTCTTGGGGTGGCTTCTGGAGTTTGTGATTGCTGCACCTGCACTGGGGCAGGTAATCTGCATTACAATGTAAGGAGGGAAGAGAAGTTAGCTGCTTGAGCCGCTGCTTCTCCTGCTTTTGTGCTCTTGCTCTTTGGCCGGGGCTATGAAAGGTAGCTCTCTGCCTTGTGCCGCTCTGCCTTGGAGCCAACTGAATACGGACTGAAACCTCCAATTACTGTGAGCTAAACAAACTTTTCCTTCCTTCATCTTGGGTGTCAGGTATTTGTCCTGAGTGTCACTAAGACACTGCAATAAACGTGGACATGCAGGAAATTATAGTGTGCTGACTCACGTCCTTTCAGAAGTATACTGAGGAGCAGTAAAGCTGTACCAAATAGCAGCTCTATTTTTAGTGTTTTAGAAGCTTCTATACTGATTTCTAGTTTACATTCCCATCAATGGGTGTAAAAGAATTGCTTTTACCCTGCATCCTCGCCAGCATTTATAATTTGCTTTGACAGACTCGGGTGATGCTGATATTGCCAAAGCTTAAGAGCTATCTAGTGATGGCTGTGGAAATTTTTAAAAGGGCCATCTGGCGAGTTATTACCAAAGAAGAAATAATGGATCTTTCCAGAAGATGTAGTGTTGCTGTTTTAATGTTTAGATTTTTTCCATTTTGATATTAATTTAGTGCATGGTGATAGACTGGGTCTAGTTATAGTCTCTGACATATAGAAATCCAGTTTTTTCAGCACCATGTATTAAAGAGGCTGTGACTTTCTTTCTGTGAACATGTTTGGCTCCTTTATTGAACATCAGGTGGCTGAATGTGTTTGGAGTTGTATCTGTATCTTCTAATCTGTTCCATTGATCCTCAGGGGATTTTTTTGCCAATACCATGCTGTTTTATTATAGTAGTTCTATAGTATAATTTCAAGTCAGTGATTATGATGTCTCATCTTGCCTTTGTTGCTCAGAATTGTTTTTGCTATTCTAGATCTCTTCTGGTTCTAAATGAATTTTAGGAATGTATTCTGTGGTTCTGTGAGGTATGCTAATAGTATTTTGATTGAGATTGCATTAAATCTATGTAACAATTTTGGGAGCATGGCCATTTTCACTATGTTGGTTCTTTCTACCCAAGAGCAAGGGATATCTTTCCATTTTCTAATATCTTCTTGGAACTTTTTTTTTTCAGTGTACCATAGTTTTCAGTATAGAGATCTTTCACTTCATTGTTAGACTGATTCCTAAGACTTCCTTTTTCTCTTTCTTCTTTTTTTTCAAAACTATTGTGAAAGGTATTGTTTCCCTAATTTCTCTCTCATGAGTTTGTTATTTGTTACAGGAATGCTATTGATTTTTGAGTGTTGACTTTGTACCTAGCTATGTTACTGAATCTGGTTACTAAATCTAGAAGTCTTTTGGTGGAGTTTCATGTTATATGTAGAGTATCATGTCATATGCAAACAATGATAACTTCTATCCTTCAAGTCATTAGTCCTTTTATTTCTTCCTCATGCTAAGTTGCTTTGGCTAACAAACTCCTGAAGACACAGGTATAGGCAAAGGTTTTATGAACAAAATTCAGATCACACAGGAACTACCACAAAGAATTAGCAACAAGGATCTCATTTTTTTAAAGAAGTTTTTCCTACAGCAAAAGAAATTACCAACAGAATAAAAAGACAACTCTGTGAAGAAAAAAAGCTTTGCTAGCTGCTCCTCAGACAAAGGGCCAATATCCATAACATATAAAAACTGAAAAAAAAAATCGAATCTTCCCTTTCAAAGACTCAATAAAAAATGGGCATCTGAGATGAATAGACTTCTCAGAAGTACAACTTGCCAATAAATATATGAAAAAATGTTCAACATTACTGATCATTTGGGAAATGCAAATTAAAACAATGCTGAGAAATCTCACTCCAGACAGAATGGTTATTATCAAGAAAACAACTAATAACAAATGCTGGAAGGGATATGGGGGAAAAGAAACCCTTCTCCACTGTTGGTGGGAGTGTAGACTAGTGCAACTACTGTGAAAATCAGTGAGAAGATCCCTCAAACTACTAGGATTAGAGGTCCACTTGATGCAGCTATTCCCCTTCTTGATATCTTCCTGAAATAATTAAAAAGCATCATACCACAGCAATATACACACCCTCATGATTACCACAGCACAATTTGCAATCATTAAATCTTGAAGGCAACCCAAATACCCATCAACTGATGAATGGATAAGAAAGTGGGCTTTTCAAATATAATGGAGTATTGCTCAGCCATTAAAAAGGATACAATTGAGATACTTATAGCTAAACGGATGGCTTTGGGACTATAATCATAAGTGGAATAAACTGGACATGATGTGTATATTGCATCATCTCGGTGGTGTGAGAAACTGAAAATACAAATAAGAGCCAAAATGTACAATAAATACTGTGAAATAGGAAGAAACTGTTTAATAGGAAAAGGGAACGAGGGAATGGGAAAAGAAAAAAATGAGAGAAAAGGATGAAACTGAAACAGAGCTTTGTGAATGGGGAGGGGAAGGAGCTCGAAGCAAGAGGATGGTCATGGGAGGACAAAAGAAAACAAGATACATCATGTACAGGCACAAATTCCTTCTCCTGAATGAGACCGTTATGCATGTCTCAATTGCACCAATAAACTTAACTAAATTCAGAAAAAGAGTTAATGGGAAACCCAATTAGTGGTTGACATCTGTGGACTCAGTCCGAGGCCCCAATTCCATCCCTGGGTGACCACTTGACCATGTGAGAATGGAAGAAAGGGGAGACTTGGGACTGGGGAAGTGAGGGGAAAAGGAGTCCGGTTTGTACATGTGACACCTGGGTTCGGGTCCTGGTTCTCCCACATCCTTACTGCATTACTTCACCTCTTTGAGGCTCAGTTCCCTCACCTGTAAAATAGAAATAGCAATAACGGCAATCTCGCAACAGCGTTATAGAAGTAGAATGGAAGCACATAAAAATACCGCCTCGACTATAAGATGTGAAAATATAGGTTGTCAGTAAGGGGCATGGACAGGTAAAGAGAGCTGTGTTGTGCACTGGCTTTGTGCATCACCTAAAGTATGTGTGCATACAAATTAATAATAGACCAGCTCACTGAATGCTACTCGGGGAAGCTAAAGCTGTGAGTGTTTGACTCCAAGGATAGGGCTGCAAATACATCTGGCAATCACCAGCAAAGAGAAGGGCAAGAATTGGGTGGCTTTTGTTAGGAACAATGAAAAAAAAAGACTACAAAGAGAGTCTGCCTTTACATAAAACACCACAATCTACACGATTCAAACTTATTGTTATTATTATTATTTGTATTTTAGAGAAGGATCTACAGGGTGTTCAGGGTCTTACTACTAGATTAGACTCATAGTGATCTGCCTGTTTACAGCCTCCCAAGAGCTGGGATTACAGGCACCTGCCACCACACCCAGCCTCAATTACCATCTCTGCATGCCCCACGGCAGGGCTGGCACGAAGCTATCTGACCAGCCCACAAGATTCAAAATTATGAGACAGCAAGGCACACAGCATTCCCAAAATTGCTTTTGGCACAATCTGGAGGCCCCGGAGATGGAAGCTGGGGAGAGAATGATTAACAAATGAGGGCTGCTAAGACCATCAAGAGAGCAAATTTAAAAATAGAAGTAGGAAGCCGGGCGTGGTGGCGCATGCCTGTAATCCCAGTACTCGGGAGGCGGAGGCAGGAGGATTGTTGTGAGTTCAAGACCAGCCTGAGCTACAAAGTGAGCTTAAGGCCAGCCTGAACTGCACAGTGAGACCCTGTCTCAAAAAGACAAAAAGAAAAAAAAAAAGAAGTAGGAGATCGAGACTGGGCATGGTAGCACACGCCTGTAATCTCAGCACTTGGGAGGCTGAAAGCAGGAGGACCACTATGAGTCCAATTTGTGTATTGAGTCCCTGTAGACACTGTACTAAATACAGGGTGTGGTGGCATACCTTTGTAATCCCTGTGTTCTGGTAGACAGAGGCAAGAAAATCACAAATTCTAGCCCAACATAGACAACTTCATTAAGTTGTCTTAATGTGATCCTGTCTCAAGATTTAAAAAGGGGTCTGGGAATGTAGCTCGATGTGAAGGCCTTGTATTCCCCAATAGAAATTAATTAATTAATTAATACAATAGAATAGGCAGGGAATATAAGTTTAGCTAACAGAGTATACATAGGTCAAATTCAAGTGTGCAGGAAATAAAATATTTTTACTTGTGTATATTTTGTCTTTG
>PVKA01011314.1:29645-61486 GCA_004027165.1 Ctenomys sociabilis
TTTTTTTTTTTTTTTTTTTTTTTTTTTTTTTTTTTTTTTTTTTTTTTTTTTTTTTTTTTTTTTTTTTTTTTTTTTTTTTTTTTTTTTTTTTTTTTTTTTTTTTTTTTTTTTTTTTTTTTTTTTTTTGTCTTTTTGAGACAGGGTCTTGCTATGTAGTTCAGGCTGGCCTTAAGCTCATTTTGTAACTCAGGCTGGTCTCAAACTCACAGCAATCCTCCTGCCTCAGCCTCCCAAGTGCTGGGATTACAGGCCTGCGCCACCACACCCAGCTTTATTAATGCTTTTCTCAGTTGAAAAGAATAACTGAGCTATGGTTTTCATATGGTAAAAATCTGTCCTTTAAAGTGATTTCTAGTATATTCATAAGGTTGTAGTGCAGCCTTCACCATTGTCTAACTCTTGAACAGTTTCTTCTCCTCAGTGAGAAATTCCAAACCCACAAGCAATCACTCCCATCCTTCTGTCCTCAGGCCCTGGGGAATATTAATCTATATTCTGTCTTTATGGATTTGCCTATTCTGAACACTGTGTAAATAAGATCGTACAATCATATTCTCATTGCTAATATTATACATGTTATAACCTGTGTAACCGTCTCCATTTTGTAACTAGAACAGCTATTTTGTTACACAACTCTGTACATTTCTGTTACAACCTATGTAACTCCATTTTGCATCCAGCCACCATTGTGCTGTCATATAACTCAGAAAGTCAATGCTGTGTTGTTATGTAGCTCAGTAAATTTTCATGACAACTATTCATCATTAGATCGCCAAACCACACAATACGTCCAATCTGTGATTAATCGGTGATTAATACAAATTGCAATTGCTTGTTTTAAAACTGTACCTACCTGTTAGAAGAACGAAACCTTTGTTCTTAAGGTTGCCTTGATTGATCTCTGCCCCCACTGAACTTCTCTCATGCCCAGGCTGCAAGACCACTCACTTTGTGGCTTTCAGCTTTAAAACCCCTTGTCCCTCCCCACCTCAGCGTGCACCTACTTGGAGATGAGCGTGGTTCTGCCGCTGAGCTCAGCTAAATAAAGCGCTTTTAAGTTAAGTCCAGTTTTTTTTTTTTTTGGCGGAACCTGGGATTGAACTCAGGCCCTTGCACTTGCCAGGCAAGTGCTTATTCCACTGAGCCATCTCCCCGGCTCCTAAGTCCAGTTTTTGATGTTTGGGTTACAACAATACATATAATTGATTTTTGTATGTTGATCCCATATCCTGAAAACTTGGCCCTATTTGTTCCAAAGTTCTAATAGGGTTTTACGATCTGTTACAGTCCTTAAGATTGCATCTATACTAAATCATATCAGGTATTTTATTAGTATATATTTGCAATACATAGTAATAATGTTCCCCTTGGGGAGCTGACGCACACACGAATCGCATCTTGATCACTTTTATCCCTCCTCCGCCACCCCGGTTGGGCAGATTCCCCTTCCTAACCCCACAGAGTCTACCTCCGTTTCCTATCATTTCTCTTTTGTTTGGCTCTCTATTCATATTTTAAATGGCTTCATTTATTTATTTATCTATTTATTATGGCCGGCTCAGCCTGCCCTGGGGGAAGAAGGGCTGGTGCAGCACGTGACGCCAGGGGTAGAAGCCCAGCCCCTGCTGCTTGCTTTTAAGCTTGCCTAAGCAGGTGCTTTAGACTGCTGAGCTATCTCACCAGCCCTCTATTTATACTTTGATAAAAATTTTTCTCAGTAGGTTTTAGAGCTGGTATGTCTAATATTTCACAAAAACTAAATTTCTAGTTTCTGCGAGTTTATTGAACATTATATTATCAAAGAATATTTGGCTAAGGCAGAATATTTTCCTCTGACACTAACATCACGGATCCAATGTTTGCAAGTGGTGAGAGTTGGACTCTGGTGTGAACCCTGGCACACATTTTAGCAATGAAAACAACTGCAGGAGTTAGAATGTGGTTGATTACTTAGTGTCACATACATAGCTTAAATGAGTAGACTATTCATATATTTTATAAGTTCAGGAAATGTAAATGAAGCATTTTTCTTTTAATTCATGTATAAAATTATATGCAATTTAAAATATGTCATTTGCAAATACAAATAGTTTTACTCTGCCTTACTAATCTGCGTATTTTTTTTTTTTTTTTGGCTAATTGTTCTGCTGTTACTTTATTTTTAATCTTAAGCTCCCATCCCGCCAGGCTTTGGTCCTCAGACTTGCATCTTCCAGGTTTGGGTCTAATTTTCAGCTCTTACACAACACACAGTCACCAGCAGAGAAGGGGCAGTGCCCGGTCCTTGGGGCTGTCCTCATTCTTTTTTTTTTTAATTTTACTGAAGTACAAATGTCAATCAGACAGTTTCAAGACACCTTAACCATACAGAATCAATAAATTAATACACTGCAAACTGTTTTCATAACGTTTTGGTATTGTACAAGGTGCATACATGATATTATATTTACAGATATTATTTTAGCAGATATCTCTTATCAGTGAATTAAGAGTGTAGCTGCTTACTTATCTTATTTTTTTATACCTGAATTATATCAAAAATTCAAAAATTGTTTTCCTAGTGGATGACCGTAGTACTAGAAGCCGACATAATATCTTGTCCAACCACCATTATTGCAGATCTTGCCTCTAATAGAATTATGTAGAAGCACAGCGTTATCTATCCCAGCTGTACTGTCTATACACACACATCATGATTTTTTCTTTCTACACCCCTTCCTTTGTCTACACCTGTCAAAAGTGGGCACTCCATTGACATTCAACTAATTTAGGTGCTTGAACTCGACACCACAATCCAACACAGTCCAGCATTCTACAACCATAGTGAGTTATTCAAAGACGTTGTCTGTCCTCATTCTTGTCTTCATCCTATCTGCAGCCAGGGGGCCGTGCAGGTCCCAGCTGTGTCTCCCTGACCCCCTGTTCTCCGATGTACCACCACAGCCATTATGAGGTTTTTCCTTACCTGCAGTTGCTCCCCATTTTCTCTGGCCAGGAGCAGGATCCTGGACCAGCACAAAGCCCTTGTCCTTTGTCCCTGAATCTCACACTTTGACCTAGCTAGAGGGCAGATGGAGGTGCAAGAATTTGGTTCTAGAATGTCTCCCTGAAACCATGTGTTCAAATATTGATCCCCAGCTCTTGGTGCCACTGGGAGGTGGCGGAGCCTTTAGGATGTTAGCCTAGTTTCTTTGTAATTATGTATGAACATCTTTAATTTTAATGGATGATCATTTCTGGCTTATTTTCTCAATTTCTTCTTTTTGCGTTACCTATTTCTCTTTATTTTCCCATCACTTGTTATGCCTAGAAGTTCTATTAAATTATAGGGTATCACTTTTGCATAAAAATTAGCTGCCACAGAAGGCATTAAGATGATCCAGGGTTGAGGGGACCATGGCAGAATTCAAGGACAAGAAAGCAAAAGACATTGCAAAGCTTATAGGAAGACAGTACCTTACTCTGTGTTCTGAACATATAATTGGTAGAGATTTTGGTTCTTCTTTGTAGATGACAAAATGTAAGTGCACTCAGATTCCTGATTTCAGGAGTAAATGAGGAAATGAGGTCCATATGGTAGAAGAGAACCTTCTAGACCAGACTCCTTAGAGTGTGATTCTGAGTATCATATCGTGCAGTGTGTTGCTAAGATCAGTACACAATAATAGAGAAAGCAAACATAAACAAATACCTGTGCCTTGTCTAGGTCGGAATCTTCAACTTAAAGACATTTTACTGCAGCCACATGCATTTAATTCGCTCTTCTTAGGGTGAGGCTGGGACAGGAGTGTGGTGCGTGCAAGTCTCAGCCTTGCTGCTGAGAGCATGGCCTGCGAGGCAATGGGAGAAGCAGCTGAGATTGCTGGACAAGCAGCGAGCGCAGCAGCTCAGACCCACTGGCATGGGGCCTACATTTTAACAAGATCCCAAGGGATCTGCGTGCACAGTGATGTCTGAGAAGCTCTAAGAGTATCTAAAGAAGATGGATTTTTCTGATGGTGGATAAACATTTTAGGTACCACCCATAAGTCCTGAAACAGGTTCCAGGGCTTAGTCCTGTTCACAAAAGTAGAGCAATGAATAGAGCAATGACAGTAGAGGCTACCTCCCTATCTCTTTGAGAGATTTACATGTAAGATCAGAAAACTTGAGATCAACCACCTTTCTGTGCCTTCTTTCTACTTGTAAATATGTCTACCTCATATGTCTCTTAAACTCCCAATGTGGGGCAGGTTGGAAGCAGCAGGAAGTGGGAGTCTATAGATAAGGAAACAACTACAATGCAGCTGCTGCATAGATAGAAAAACCTTCCAAGAAAGGACAGCAATTTCAAAGGTAAAGTAGTGACGTTAATGGGAGGGAAAAGCTGGGGGTCATGTCAGAGAAAGCCTTCCATCATACCTACTGTAGGAACATATTTTTATTTTAAGGACTAGAGATCCACCCCAAGCCCAGGCCTGGCAACTGTGTGGGAGAGCTTCCGGATACCCTGCACCCGCGGGACCTCTCTGGTCCAAGCCCAGGTATGCAGTGTGAGTGAGACCCTCGGCCACACCCTGAGAGTACCTTCACCACTCTGGAGGCCCCTCCCCACAATGCCCGCCCAACCCAGCTCAGGCCTGGAGTGAAAATCTGCAGCTGCAATCCCTGTAGAGGGAGTAGGGGACAGAACCACCTAGCTAGTCCAGAAGTAGAACACCATGTCAGAGGGGCACAACAGGTTCACTCCCAAGGGCTGCAGCAGGAAGGAACAGAGTTCAGCAACCAGACCCAAGCCAGGCACAACTGGATAAATTCAAACTTTGTAGATCTGCACCTGAATTTCAGTAGGTGCTAAGGTTATAACTGCACCAAAGCTCTACAACAAAGGTCAGAGAATGATGCTATACAAAATGTCAACGAGAAGGAGTAAAATGCAATCTCAGACCCTAAGCCCACCCATAACAAGTGCAGAGGACACTAGCACAGAACAAATTGGGAACCACACAGCTGAAATCAATGAATCAATAGTGTGGGAAATAAAGAAACAACTCCAGAAAGGTAGAGGCACTCAGATCGGAAATATTTCAAGGACTGGCCAAGTCCTAGAAAAGATACGGTCTAATTCTGTGAAAGAATGAGGAACTTCTCCATGATCGTTCAGCTACGAGCACGCAGTAGATTCAGGGGTCACATTTAGCCTCATCCCCAAGCTGCCTCACACTGTGTGAGGCTATGATGGGCTGTTGCTCGACATCCACATTCAGCTCCCTTGCATGGACACTTTTACCTCCTTCACTGGCAAGAAATCACTTTTTTCAGACTTCTGCACTCATTAAAATTCTGGATAAGACTTGGATTCCTTTTATTGAGATAAATCCACGTCCGAGCTGTTTGAAGAGGGCAGTTAGCACAGAGCATCTTTCTGCAAACTTGTGCACAAGTGGACCACATGCAGCATGCCTTCGGGGAGCTCAGAGGCACAGAAAGACAACTACTTGCTTCTCAGACCTAGGACCTGAGGTGTGCTGTTCTGAGCACACCTGAGGCTTTCTGAGCCCTGGTTTGAAGAAAAGGTGCTCCTGAAGGGCAAATCTGGGCCAGCTTCTTGAGTTTCCATTCTTGGCTATGATGCACTCACAGCTCTTAGAGGGGCTTTTCCTCCCACCTTTCACATAATTCACAGCACAGAATCACTTTCTGCTTAAAGTACCTCAGGCACTTCTATTTTCTGCTGCTAAACCTTGGTCGATACATTTCACCCTCCTAAGTGTGAAGCATAAATTTACAAAACAATTATGATTTCAGAAAGAACACTCTGAAGAACCAGGGAAAATTTCCCCCGGCTCCTCTCTCGCTGAATACTAATGCTCATTATTTCAAACACAGATGTTTTCCACATTGTTCTCTTATTTTGGAACTTAAATTACATCATCACCCAAGAACGGGAGAATATAAACACTGTCATACCTCAAAAACTTGAGGCATCAGGGAGAATGCAAGAGCTTCCATTCAATTTGAGATCGAAGTGCTTGCTGAAAAAACACGTAAGACTGACTCAGCAAGAGTTACTGGAGAGAGGAACAGTTTTAATTTTTTTAGTAATATTTTCATATGACATGAATGTTTTCCTATTTCACCATACCATAATTTTCATTCATTCATTGGGCCCAGAAAGTGGCTCACATTAAAGTTCACACAAAGGGCTGGGGAGATAGCTCAGTGGTCTCCATGCCTGCCTGGCAAGTGCAAGGACACAGGTTCTACTCTGTACTACATGCCGTGCGGGCCCTGCACCAAGATGGCCACGAAAACCAGGCGTGGTGGCACATGCCTGTAATCCCAGCTCTGGGGAGGCTGAAACAGGAGGATCACCACCAGTGTAAACTGCATAGCAAGACCTTGTACCAAATAAATAAAGATTAAAAAATAAAGTTCACACAAAAGTTTAAAGTTATTAGCACTGAGGATCAGGAAAGGGCCGAGGGACAAAAGCCTCTGACCCTGTATCTTGGGATGTGAGGGGAGGACGGAAGCTGAGAGTGGACATCAAACCACAGAAGAGAGCGCTGAAAAGAAGGAACACTCCAGAGTTAAGCAGGGGCTGGCAGGTATTACCAAACAAGTGGACTTCTGGTTTGGGGATGTAAATCTCCACAAGGATAGATTTCTTCGAGAGCAGACAGAAAAATCTAGAGATGAATATGTTGATGTCTCCCTTCTGGTATCTTCTAACAAAATGAAAAAGTTGACTACTGATGGCAAAGGTAATAGCCAGAGCATTGAGAAGCTCAGCTGTTGCTGAGCTGGACTTAGAAGGCACCAAATCAGAAGAGAAAAGCCTCTGGGAGAAAGACAAAGGACAGGATGGGCGCACTGTGTATGTGGAATTACTTCCTAAAAATGTTAATCACAGCTGGATTGAAAGAGAAATGTGGCAATGTTGTTTATATAAGTATACCACATTATAAATCTATGGGAGACCCGAAGGGATTTGCCTTTGTGGAATTTTAAACAAAAGAGCAAGCTGCCAAAGCTATTGAGTTTCTTAGCAACCCACCAGAAGAAGCACCAAGAAAACCTGGCGTATTTCCTGAAACAGTGAAAAACAAGCCCATTCCTGGCTGAAGAGTAGTTCAGGAAAAGAAGAAAAAGGGCAAGTGAAGAAAGAAGACAATGTGGGCCAGGGAGATAGCTCAGTGGAGTAAGTGCTTTCCCGGCAAGTGTAAGGTCCTGAGTTCAATCCCTGGTATCACCAAAAAAAAAAAAAAAAAAAGATAATGTGCAGGGAAAGGAGGTGAGTATGGACACAAGCAACGAGAGTACCTGTAAAGGGAAAAGAGCTCAGACCAGCTCTGAGGGCTCTGGATCAGAAAGTGCGAAACCCCAAAAGCAAACCGAGAAAAAGAAAAAGCGAGACAGAACTGAGATGTCCGGCTTATCTAATGAGAGACCCATGAAGAAAAAAAGAAGCAGCTCTGCAGATGCTGCAAGCCTGGCTCCAAGTCAAAACTTAAGAAATCAGCTCACAAAGCATTAAAACAAGAGGCTTCTGAAGTTCTGAAAGAGAGCAGAGATTTAGAATTCTCTATAGAAGAGGAAAATATTAGAGACATCAAAGACATCTATTGAAAACCAAGAGGAAGCACAAGGAAAAAACAAAGAAAGACATAAGATGGGAGAAGTCTTAGCTTTGCAGGTCCTATCCAGGAATGAATGGATGGATTTTAAAAAGGAATATTTGGCACTGCAAAAAGCCAGCATGGCTTCTTTAAAAGAGACAACATGCCAAATAAAATCAGAATTAGAAATGAAAGGGTCAGCCAAATAACTTAGCGGATTAAAGCGTCTCCTTAGACACAGGGGCCTGGAATTCAATCCCTGGGGCCTGCTAAGACCACAATTCAGACTGGGTGTGGTGTCCCGCGCCTGTAATCCCAGCACTTAGGAAGCTGTAAACAGGAGAATCACTATGAGTCCGATCGAGTAGTGAGACCCTGAACATCCTGTAGAACTTTCCCTAAAATACAAAAAAAAAAAAAAAATCAGAAATGGAAACTGTACAGTGCCTAGTAGGAGTGAAGAACACAGTGAAGAATGGAGAAGCCAGCAGTCCAAAGCATCACCCTCAGGAGAAGATGAGACCCCCAGGGCCACAATTCATGAGTGGAGACATCCTGAAGATCAGTCGCCCAGAACCTCTGCCTGGCCGGACGCAAGGCTGGGATGTGCCGGTGGCAATCTGGGAAGTTGTATATGTCGACCTGCTGGAAGGAGACAGAATGTCACGCTAGATTTCAAGCCCCAGAGGCAGCCCAGGCACCACTGAATGTCCACACTGAGTTTGAAAGGAAGTACAACTGGAAACTCGAGGTCCGTTCTCCCGATCACCAACAGAGATCCTGGCAGCAGTTTCTAGTAGACAGATAGGCCAAGCTCAGCCAGCCACGGGAGAAGAAGCGAGGCATCGAGAAGTTAACCACCAGAGCTGAAAAGATTAGACTGGAAAATGCGCAACAAGCAAGTAAATACACTCGCTTTTCCGAATATGACTGAAGAGTGGGGCTCACCTGTGTTTCATCGTTTGACTGCAGCAGCACCATGAAGAAGGTTTCAAAAAAAAAAAAAAGAAAGAAAGGTTTCATAAGATCTCCACTCAACGGAAGGAAATACTTTAGCTCCTCAGCTTGTAATTAAGACTTTTTTTAGAGATGAGTCCATTGTATACCACAGGTTTTCATTAAATATTTCATTGGTTGAAATTATATGTCAACCTCAAGTTTGTTTTTCTTCAGATGATTTTGAACACGCACTTTGAATGTGATCGCTGATTTTGGTTTTACTTACGAAAGCAGTACATCATTACAGAAATTAAATACTTGATGTAACATTGGAAAAAATAAAGTTATTAGTACTAAGAGAAAAAGTTTATTTCAAAAGCCTTGTGTATTTAACAATAATTATGGTCAAATGATAATAGCTACTACTTATTGAAATTTTTTTAAGCTATTGTCACTATGCCAAGTATGTTATCCTGTGCAGTACTGTATTATTGTTCTCATGGAGTAGATACTGTGTTACTTCTGTTTTACAAATCATGAAACTGAAAAATCCAGTGAGATTGAGCATCTCACTCTAAGAAACACAGTTAACGAGTGACAAAGCTGGCATTTGAATACAGTCTGTTCTGACTCTAAGGCTCACAATCATTCTACCTTCCTTTCTCCAATGAGCACCTACCTAAGAGATAGGATTTAGGATTTCATGTAGCTCTAGGAGCTTTAAGATGTCTGCTATGACTTCTAGGGTAACTGAAGGATGCTAAAGGATGGCTTTAAAGTTCATTTATTTTCCATGGGAACATTTGTTTTACTTCATGGAATTCTAAGGAAGGACAAAGCCAAGCATCATGGCACATGGGTATAGTCCTAGCAGGCTAGGAGGCTGAGGCAGGAGGACTCAAAGTTTGAGATCTACTTAGTCAACTTCACTGCTTAGCAAGAGCTCATCTCAAGGCCAGCCAAATAGCTCAGCAGACTAAAGTGCCTATGAGCAGGCACAGGGGCTGGGGGTTTGTTTCACAGGCCTGCTATGCTGGCCCTGCCCCTGGGGCATGGTGAGACAATGATTGAGACTTGGCATGGTGGCAGCATGCCTATAATCCCAGCTCTTGGGAGGCTGTAAACAGGTGGATCACTACGAGTACAATCCAGTAGTGAGACCCTGAACACCCTATAGACCCATCACCCCCACCACCAAAAAAAGACCTCATCTCAAAATTTAAAAAAAAAATCAAAGGACTAGTGATATAGCTCAGTGAGAAAGCCCCAGGTTCAATCCCCAGTACCAACCACAAACACACCCAAGAAAGGACCATTAATAGGTCCTTATGAAATGGTTGATTTATAGGACTATTACCTTTTCATTTTTCCCTCTTGATTGTTTGAGGATTTTGTGTCCCCATTTTATAAAGTTCCTAAGAATGTGATGCTTACTGAATCTTATTCCTGTGCTGCATAACACTGGGGTATGGTACAAGTTTAGCAATCATTGGAGAAACCTCTCTTTTTCACATTTTACCACCTAAAAGTAGCCCTGTGACCGTCACTACTGTATCGTTCACCTCCTCATTGTGCCAAGGAACATGTCAGGGCCTCCCTATATCTGTTCACATGGCTGCTCCTATTTGCCTGACCTGTGTGCAGCTCACAGCAAAGCTCATTCTGTGCTTGGACATTGGAGTCCAGACCCTGGTAACTGGAGGTTGTGTTTAATACTGAATGTTGCCCAAATATTCACACTGGCTACCAACGTCAAGAGGGGTCAAAGTCTCAGGTTATTCAAGGGTTTCATCACCGGTTGTTTGCAAGGATGGCAGACGGCGATGGCCATTTCCCCAAGTGCACTCAAGTCCCTCAGAGCTGACAAAAATCTCCACACACTTCACTGACGTGTGAACCTTGTGCTGCTAATCAAATGTGGTGCCTCTCAGAGCTGGGAAACACGCTGACTCAGCATCACTTGCCTCTCAGGCTTGACCTTTCTCCTGCAATGTTTAAGCTTGTTTTTAATAAATATTTAACTTCTTGATTAATTTCACTGATTTCAAAGGGTAATTTTTCATGGCTCAGATAATGCATTCTGAATGCTTTTGGAGCAGCTGGCTCGCCCCAAACTGTAAACATTTTAGCTCACTTTTTGTCTCCTTTATTTTCCCCTCTATTATGTGGGAATGAAATGTGGTCTTTATTCTTTCTGCCATCTGCATAATTGCCAGTGTTTACAGATGCCTGCTTCTCTCTGTGTGTGTGTCTGTCTTGTTGCCATTGGGAAAAGAATTGTTTGTTCAGCCTTCACTAAATTAGTATTTTTCTGGTTTCTTATCTCTCATTTCTCAAAGAGTGGCATATAATTAACTCTTAAATTTTGATGATTTTCCCCAGATTGCCTTCTCCTGAGCAATTTACCTGCCTTCTTTTTCTTTCTTTTCATCTGCTCATGAGTAAGAAGGGAGGGAACTCCTCACCACATCTTTGTTCCATTTGCCTCTTCGAAAGCTCTGTGGTACAGTGGAAGGAGAAAATGCTATCCCTGCCATAAGCTCTACACTGTCTCCTTTGTCATTTTACCTGAGCCCCCTGGGTCACATTGCCCACCCTCTCTTCTTGAGTATTGGACTTCCTGGCGCCATGTAATCCTGTAATGGAGCCACACTTAAAAGCCAGATGGATTCCTCAGAGGACTGTAGTTGCAGAATTGTCTCACCACCAGCCCTTGTCAATGTACCTCTGAGACAGCAAAGCTGCTGGGAAGATATCTGTAAAAGGAAGACAAGAACGGGATGACGGGCATCTTGGCACACTATTCCCAATTTTTTTTTTTTCCTCTCCCACCACACCGCAAACAAGCTTCCTTATTTTACTTATGGGGATCTTATTCCTTCTGATCACATTGCTTTTTTTTTATAATACAGCAAGTGCTTTAAATTCGCTATTGTATTGCCTGTAATATGGCTTTCTGATCCCTTATGCAATCCATTTTTTTAAAAAATACTGATACAAATATACTCATGCAAAATACTGTTATATAGCTGGCATTCTGCATATAGATCTCGAACTTCAAGATGTTTCCAATGTTTCTCTGTGCTTTTAGTTTGTAATATTTTCTCAGACAAGTATGCTACTATTTTCACTTAGCAATACATGGCCATCATGTTGCCACGCTCATAAACATCTCCTTTGATATGAGGTCATTTTCTGTTGTTGCTGTTTTGGGGTTTTTTGCACCAGGGATTGAACTCAGGACCTTGCACATTCCAGGAAGATGCTTATACTGCTCAGCTATATCCCCAGCCCCAGTGTGATTTTGAAAAGGTCTAATTCCCTATTTTAGGACCTGTCTTCAACTTAATTGGAAAAAGGCATTTTATGGAAAAAAAAAAAAGAAGGTGGACTTGAACAGGATTTTAAGGAGACTAAAGATTCTAAATATACACAGGAGGCCATGGATTTAGCTTGAGTGGATATAGCTCAGTGGTGTGGTACCTATATGGCAAGTGTGAGGTCCTGAGTTCTAGCCTGGATCCCCCTCCTAATTTTTTTTTTAAATATGCACAGGAACCCAAGGTTTTTGTTTTAGTTTCTTGGGTTTTGTCTGTTGTGCAATCTCTAGAAAAACCAAAATTATTTTCAAGCCTTTCATCATGGTTGTAGTGGGTGTTCCCGTCATGCAGAGAAGAAAGAGTAGACTCACTCTTCAAAGGTCACACTGGTGTATAATTTGGGTTTTATCTCTCTGAGATGACTGAGGAGAAGGCCTACTTGGCAGTCTGCTGGTTAGACTGGGCAGACCCTGGAGGCCCTTACCAAGCCTGTTTTTTATGATAATTCCATGATAGACTGCTTTGCATCTGCTTTAAGATAAAACTCACAATGAGGGTAAGATATGAGTTGGAAGTCACGCGAGAAGCTTACAATTTGACCTTGCTTCACGAGCTCTGAAGATGCCCCATTATTATCATGGTATTCTGATAGTGCTGAGATTATAACATTTGATGTATAGTCAGATTTTATCATTACCTATTTATAATGTTCTGGTGCCTTCTTCTTCTTGCAAATAGAATAAAACCCAGATCCCTGCTTGGCTCCGACAACATGGGCTGATTGTTGAGGGTGGCAGTTCTCAGCACCACCTTTTTTATGTTCTACTATTGGCTGACTTCAGTGGCAGCACTGAATAGCTGTAACAGAAATAGCACGGCACAAAAACCTTTGCTTTCTGATCCGCATCAGAAAAAGTGGGCCCCACCTCTGCTCCACACAATGAATATTTATCACTCCCACCTCCGACAGATGGACACCAACACCCAGTAGCCACTGGAGCAAGACCTGCCATCCTTATGGCTCTGAATGGACCAAATGTTGTGCTGGCCTCGCCTGCCCTCAGTTCTGCCCACAGAGGCAAATGCCACACAACTTCTAAGTGATGCTGGTCCTCCTCTCCAGCCCATTTACTGATGCGATGGGTGTGTCTCAGAGGCCCTCTTACGGAACACATCCTCCGGTCAGCCTCTCCAGCACACACTGTTCTGCCTTTTTATTTTTAACTGAGGCAAATATTAGTCAATTTTTTTTTATTGTTGTGACAAATACATGAGAAAACAACTTAAAGAAGAAAAGCTTTATTGTGGCTCACTATTTCAGAGTTTTCGTCCATGGTCTCATGGCTTGGTTGCTATGGGCAGAACAGCATGGCCAAGGGTATGGTGGGACAGCCAGAAAGGAATGGAAAAGGAGCAGGAGGGGGAGAGACACAGTGACAGGGAGACAGTAAGAGAGAGGAGAGAGTAAAGGACAGAGAGAGGAGGAGGGGGCAGTGGGCAAGGTATACCCTTCCAGGGCACACCCCCGTGACCTACTTCTTCCAACTAAGCCCCACTTCCTATGGTTTCTATCACCTCCCAATAATTCATTTGATCATGAATCCATCAATGGATTAATCCCCTGGGGAAGTCAGAGCCCTTGTAATCCAATCACTTCCCCAAAACTTCACCTCTGCTTAATGTGACCTGTGAGATCAAGCCTTCAACACATAAGCCTTTGGGGGATATTTTATATCCAAATCACAAGAAGGGGAGATTGCCAAACAAGATTACTCACTGTGAAGTTAACAATTCAATAACAGTTAATATATTCACCATGGTGTGCACCAGCCCTTTCTCTCTAGTTCCAAAACATATCCACCACAGAGGAAACCCATTAACACTTGTTCCTACCAATCTGATTTCTGTCTTTTGGGATTTACCTATTCTAGACATTCACATACAATGTGGAAGTCACACTGGCCCAGTTTGAATACTGCTTTTGGAAAGAACCATACTGCTCAGTGTGCTTGGGTGTAGCTCAAGCCTGACTGTTGGCTTTATGCACCCTGAACTATTGGACTGTAGCTGGGTGGGGGTGGGACAGTGTCACAGGGCCTCCTGTTAGCTGGGGCTGTTGACTTAGTAATTTCTCCTGGAAAGAGATGCAGACATGATATACATATATAGCAACTCTTGCAAATAATTTTTCCAACTCTACTTTGCTAGGGAGAAAACTGAGGAAACTCAGAATCCAAGTAGTAAAAGAAGAAAGAATAAGAACACCGACAGGGGCCGGGGAGATGGCTCAATAGAATAAGCACTTACCTGGCAAGCACAAGGGCCTGAGTTCAATCCCCAGTTCCACCAAAAAAAAAAAAAAAAAAAAAAAACGAAAAAAGAAAAAAAGAACACCGAGGGGGAAAAGCTTTGCAATTTAATGTTTGCTAAGTAACTCTCCTGGGTGGTCCATAGGAATTCTCCCTAGAAGAGCGTAACAGTTAAGCTTGATTGTGACTTTGATTGGCTTGTGAGGTGCCCAGATTAATAAAGTAAACTTCTGTGTGTGTCTGAGAGGGTCATGGTTAGGGATTATATTTGGTTCCTGGTCTCTCTCTCTGTCTCTCTCTCTCTCTCTCTCTCCACTTCTACTGTGTTTCCCTCCCACTGTGAAATGAATGAGCTTTGCTCCACCAGCTGACCACAGACTGGAACCCCAGAAACTGTCAGCCTAATACATCTTCCCTTCTTTTAATTGTGTGTCTCACATATGTTAGTCACAACAACAAAAAAAGGTCACCAATACATGAAGATTTCTAAGCTTTGATATATATCAGAAACTCCAAAAGATACACTACGGGTGATCTGGATTCTGATTGATTGGACGGAGTGTATTTGGAATCTGTGTTTTTAGAATATGCATCTCTGGTGATTTTGATCCACTGCAGACTGCCAGGAAAAAAAATACCTTGTAGCAATTTTCCAGGAGAGGAGAACCAAAACAATAGAAAATCAAGACTTTCCCAGCTAAAGAATCCCTTCAACAGCTGCCTACCAGACACTTGGCTTGAGGAAGTTATAGACGGAATGAAACTAGAATATTTAAGTGCTTCATAATGATAACAATATTAACCACACTTATGCTGCTATGAGCATAATAAAAAAAAAAAGCAGTCAGATATTAGGAGAGGAAAGAGGATAAAAGTTCTACTGGGGAAAGAAAAAAACAGAACTTTCACAGAAAGTTGGGACTTCTGCTTCCACCCAGCATGGGCTGGATTTACCTTCTGACCTGAGACAGCCAGAAAAAGACTGAGGAGAACAACAAGGTGGCTGGATATAAAATCAATATAATAAAAGCCAATGGTTTCTCTCTGTATCAATAATGAAAAATCAAACACTGAAAACCTTCTTTAAAGTAATGTCCAGAGGACTAAGCGCCTGCTAAGGCAAGAGCAGGGACTGGTGACAGTTCCTGCACCACTTGCTAGCTATGCCCGCGGGCGCACTGAGCCAGCAACTGAGTCCTGGCATGATGGTGCACACCTGTAATCCCAGCGCTAGGGAAGCTGAAACAGGAGGATCAGCCTAGCTGTGTAGTAAGACCCTGTACCAAGTACATTAAAAGTAAATAAATAAGCAATGACATACCATAAAAAGTGAAATACTGAGTAAGTAACAAATATGGCAAAAACTGAAAAATATATATACATATAAAAATATAAACCATTGCTAGCAAGATAGCTCAGCAGACTAAAGTACCTGCTTAGGCAAGTGCAGGGACCATGGTTCAATCCCCTGTACCACATGTCTCATCAGCCCAGCCCTCAGGGCGGGCTGAACCAGCCAGAGTCCCAGAGTCCCAGTGGAGTGCTGTAGGTCTATAATCCCAGCTCCGGGGAGGCTGAAAGCAGGAGAATCACCATGAGTCCAAGCTGTGTAGCAAAAAAAGCACTCAGGAGGCTGAGGCAGGAGGATTGTTGTGAGTTCGAGACCAGCCTGAGCTACACAGTGAGCTTAAGGCCAGCCTGAACTGCATAGTGAGACCCTGTCTCAAAAAGATGAAAAATAAAAATAAAAATAAATAAATGCAAAATAAATAAGTAGATAAATAAAATGCCAATGATTGCCAGATATTGTGAAAATTGGGAAGCAGACTCAAATTCATGTGGAACTATAGTGTAATTAAAAATATGCCTTGATATAATATAATTTTTATGTGTTTTTATAATGATGGTTGAGGGCTTACAGGTTAACTCAGTTGTTTAAGTGCCTTCTGGGACAAACCCAGTCAGGCCCAGGGGACAGTGGCTGGACCTCCAGCTCCCATGCCTTACTAGACCCTCTCTTAAGGCAGCCTGAGCCAGCCAAAAAATAAAAATAAATAAAATCCTATATGATGATGATGTTTGGTTAGTCTGACTATTGATCTGTGCATATAATAATTAAAATGATAAATACTTAAATATAAAGAAATATGACACTGACAAAAACATATGTTCTATACATGTACCAATTCCTCACAAGGAATGTAATCATTATATATAGCAAACATGTACTGATAAAAAAAATTTTAAATATGACCAAGGGAAAAAACAGAACCTAGAAGAGTCCAATCAACTTCTTTAAAAAACCTAATTTGGAAGACAATCATTACATGATTTGGTTTTCGGACAGCATCTCACCATGTGGTCAGCCTGACCTTGAACTCACTATGCAGCCCAGGCTGGCCTCAAATCAAGGTGATTCTCCTGCCTCAGCTTCTTGAGTCCTGGGATTACGGTATGCATCAGCACACCCAGCTTCACTGTCTGATTTTGAGATTTATTTTAAAGCTTTAATAATACAGAAATGTAGTATTGGTATGAATATAGACAAATGGAATAGAATAAGATCTCCAAAACTCAGAAATATATCCATAGATAACTAATTTTTGAAAAGGTATCAAGACAATTCAATAGATAAATGATGATCCTGGAGTATTTGGATATCATGAACTCAAAATGTATCATAGACCTCAAAGTAAAACTAAAACTATAACTTATAGAAGAAAAGTGGAGAGAAAGTCTTGTGAATTTAGGGTTAGGCAAAGATTTTTTTTTTTTTTTTTTTTATACTGGGAATCAGACTCAAGACCTGTTAACTATATATTGATAAAGTTCTTTTTAAAACACACACAAAAAAGCCTTTATTAAATCACCATACCTTCACGCCCATTTTTCTTGTAGTACAGTTCACAATAGCCAAGATGCAGAACCAGCTTAGGTGTCTCTAACGGCTTGTATCTTGATGTCCTCCCAGAGCCTCGTGCACTCAGGTAGGGCTTTTTGGAGCTGGCTGGAACTTGGCTGTGATATTGTGACAAAGGATGTGAACCTGGGGTTGAGGGTGCCCCATCCTGGCGTGAGTGGCAGGGTCCAGAGTGAGGTAGCCTGGATGGAATGCAAAGAGCCAGGAAGAAGGCCAGTTCTGCGTCAGGTTCTTCTTCCTCTTCTCCTCCTCCTCTTTCTCTTCCTCCTCTTCCACCTTCTTCTCCTCTTCCACCTCCTTTTCCTTCTCCACCTCCTTTTCCTCCTCCTTCTTCCTTTTCTTCTTTCTTTTCTCCTCTTCCTTCTTCTGCTCTTCTGCTGCTATTACATGCTACTTTTGTTGCCCCCTGTTTTCCACACCATGGACTGTTGCTCCTCCTCTTTGATGCCCCTTTACCATGACACCCTGCCTTGTACCCAGCCACCGATGGACTAAAATCTACAAACCGTGAACTGAAATAAATCTCTCCTCCTTTAACTCATGGGTGCCAAGTATTTGCGTTAATGACAAGAAAACTAGTTAAGATATACACAGTGGAGCATTATTCAGCCATAAAGTAGAATAAAATTACACTGTTTGCAGGGAAATGGATAGAATTGGAGATCATTATGCTAACTTACGTAAACCAAGCTCAGAAAGACAAGTATCTTATGTTTTCCTTAACACGGAATCTAAAAACAATGCCCAAAATGACCAAAACAAACCCAGGGCCGGCGGTATAGCTCAGCGGACTAAGCGCTTGCTTAGGTAAGTGCTGGGACCAGTGTTCGATCCTTGGTTCCCCAAGCCGCGCCAGCCCCGCCTTCGGGTGCGCTGAGCCGGCGATGTAGTCCGGGCGTGGTGGCACATGCCTGTAATCCCAGCACGTGGGAGGCAAAAAGCAGGAAGATCACTATGAATGTGGGCTGCATGCATAGTGAGACCCTGCACCAAAAAAATAGAAAACAAAACAAAAAAAAAAACCCAAATATGACATAAAAGTAGAAAGTGAGCTATTATTATTGAATAAGAAGAAAATAAGAGGAAGGGGCTGTAAGATAGGATAATAGAGAGGGGTGGGTATGAGTAAAATATGTTATATGCATCTGTATGTTATATGATCATACATATAAAAGAAAATAACACCAACTTGTCCTTGTTGGATTCTTTGTTTCCTGTACTCTCCCATAACAGCGGAGAGACTGGGCCTGTGAAGAATCCAGCGACAAAGCAGCTTGGTGGGCCCACATGACCCTCTCAGGATCTAGTCCACACTAGCATCTACTGAGGCAAACATACACTCCCAAGCTGCACATAATCCAAAATAAATTAAGTCTCCCAGATAATGTGTTACTTCTAATGTAATCTAATTAGCCTCTGAAGGAGAGCCTCAGCCTGCCTCAGAGGCAAAATCTTCCTAATGGAGTGAATTTAAACTGTTAAGTAAGTGCAAACTAGGGAGGGTTTGTTATGAGAACAATTATTCTTTGATTATTTGCTCAACTGGATTATTCACTCATAACCATTGGGAGCCATTGGGACTTTAATGTGGGGGCCCTCACAGCACATAAATAAGGCATTTTACGAGGCAGATCAGAACAGAGGAGTCTTCAAATTCGCCACACCCTTGGTCCTTCTGGTGCTGAGGCTTCTCTTTACTGGCTTCTCCAGCTCTCCAAGTTGTAGGTGGCCCCTGTGGGGCTGACTCCCCAGCCCTAGATTGTGTACACCAATCTCGTGACGCCCTTTTCATCATGTTGTGGGCATTCTACTTGTTCTGTTCCTCTGGAGACCATGACTAGTACAGCACCCAGTGTGCAGAGACCCAGTCTCAGCATCCATCAGTCTCCAGAGATCATCTGCACATCTGTGTGTCCCAAATCTCTCCCTTTCTCTTATAAGGATGCTTAGAGCTCCAGCAATTAATCCAGAGCTATTTCATCCATATTCTAAACAAATTACATCCACATAGACCCTTTTTCCAAAAAAGGCCACATTCACAAGTTCTGAGTAGATGGGTTGTTGGGAGTGTATCATCAACCCACGAGAGTTCTTTTTAGCTTCCCTCACTGTCCTGATATTTTGTCCCAAATACTATATTTGGCCTAAACTTCAAATAGTGTAAATTATATATTGAGCAGTATAAAATCAATGATCAAATTTTACATTATCGTATTATGTCCGATTAGGGTAAGGCCAGCTGGCTGGGAATCTGGGCAGGAGTTGTCAATCATGGAGAGCCAGGACAGGGGACCTGGAACAAAGAAAAAAAGTGCTCTTTTCAGATCTTCTTGAGAAATCTCTTGCAAGTTTCTGATAGGATGGCTTAGACCTGACATCAGCCTGAGGAGTAGTGGATATAAAAATGGTCACCATTAAACTTCTGGCCACTGTGTTCTCTCTCTCACAGTGGTCTGCCCTCCCTCTTCAGATTATACTTCTTACTTTCAATTGGCCCATATTGCTCTGCAGGGTATGCTTCTTCTCTTTTTCTGTCTTTAATAAATGGAAAACCTCCCTTCCTTTTGCATTTGTCTTGTCTAATTATTTGTTCAGAACAAAAAGAACCCAGAAAGCACCTTTAAAAGAAGTACCCAGCTTTGCGCAGTGGCAGTATCATAGCCAATGAGGTTTATCTGAGGAGCAGTTATTGCTAATTGAAAAATTTTCCCCATACCCCTCCACGACAACTTGAAATTAAAAAAAAAAAAAGTACCCAGCACCTCAAAAACTTAACAGCATTGTGTGAGAATACACATTTCTACAGATAGAGACTCCCAAAGTCCCTCAAAAATAGTGCTTTTGATAAAAGCACCAAAGATAAGAGCTACTTCCTCCCTCTAACCAGAAACAGGAAGAGGTGTCACCAGGTATCCTCTAGGACATGTGGCCGGCTCATTAGGTTCTTTATCAGGTCAGCAAAACCTCTTTTTTGGATTAGATGGAACTGAATTTTGCCCACCATGGAGACATCTATGAGTGAAACAGGAGATTAGGGTGTGGAAAAGCTGGCTGGGGAAGAAGGTGTGACCTGTTAATTACAAGATCCTGGAGCATATGCACAAAGAGACCCCAAAGCTCTGCTTGTGGACTTCTCCTGAGAAGCCAAGCAGGTTTTCAGTTGCTTTGTGTCTGATAGAAGGTAGGCCTAGGAGGTTTCCCTAAGATGGCCCTCAGCTTTTCTAGATTCTTGTCCTCGTTCTCCAGAAGAATGAAGAAGTAGGGTGAGACTGGCTTGATGCTGATGTCTCTGGTGGGAAATGGGGAAGTTAGGGGCTAACAAAGAATGAAGAAGTCAGAAGTGAAGTTGTGTGGAGCAAAAATTTATTTATGATGTGGAAAATTCAGGGAGGGAAAACACCTTGCTGTAGAATACACTACGAACTAGGGGACCCTCAGCAGGTTACCCAGTGTAGGGCCTTCACCCTGCTCACACATGTAGGGACTGGTTTCTAAAAATACCTGTTTCACTGACTGGTGTCATAGAGGCCAATCAGGGTCTTAGACTTTATTTCTGAGGTGAAAAGAAGCTCAAGGATCTATGGGTTTCACAGGACATGTGTGATATAACTTCACAAGAACTGGCTTCCTCCAGCACAGGGTACACCATAAGCAAATGACAATGTTACAACTGTCAATCCCCCAGATTATGCCCTAATCCCCCCCCCCGACAGCCCTCTAACCGTCCCTACAGTAGGATGGCCTAGACCTGACGTTAGCTGGAAGCATGGGATCCCTCACTGCCTCTCAGGACCTATACGCAGAAGTTTTCACAGGGTGTCCTTGAGATTTGGGCAATGTAAAAGGACACAAATGTCAAAAAACTCATAATTGTGATTTTTCTCATGATAACCCACCTTGCATCCTCTAGAGTCTCTTACCTTGTTTTTTTTTTCCTCTTTTACTCAGCCCAAACTCACTCTACAGTTTCTCCCTCACTCTTCACTTTTCCTTTTTCAAATAAACTTTGCTAACACCCTTGCTCATTTTGTACAGTTGTTCACAATGAGAAAAATCTGGAAATCAACTCTACAAGGAGACACGAGCATCATGAAACCCAATAACTTTTAATTGGTGAGCCACCTTTAGAAGGGGCTACTGAGTAACATGAGGAAGGTCCATCCAGTGTCTCAAGCAAAGTTTCTCATGCAACCAGCTTGGGAAACCTAGTCCTGAGGCACCATGGAGAAGACCAGCCATTGGGTGACACCTGAGGGAGGCAGAAACTGTTTCTTTCATATTCTCTCTCTGGGCCCAGAGAGATGGCTCAGTAGAATAAGTGTTTCTCTGGCAAGCGCAGGGACCTGAGTTCAATCCCTGGTTTTGCCAAAAGAAACATTCTCTCTCTCTCTCTCTCTCTCTCTCTCTCTCTCTCTCTCTCTCTCTCTCTCCCTCTCTCTCCCTTCCCCTCCCCCTCCCTTTCTTGGGTCTTTGGCTCACCTGATGCCATGACTCCCATTTTTGGGTGGTTGGGAATATGTCCTCAGCCAAGTAGATTCAAGTGTTCACACATGATAGCTGATGTCCTCAGGACCTGATTCAGTGAAGCCTATGGACTAAAACTGAGAAGGATCCCACTGGTTTACTTTTTGTTCCCCTCCTATGTCCCCTAAGAATGCCTCAGCACATTTCTTGACTCTTATTTCCCACTCAGGGTTTCCAAAAAGTCAAATCCTTCAACATTTCAGATATTAGTTCTCAGGGAGAGGCAGGAACTGGAGGGTAGAGTGAGATGAAGGGGGCTGACAAGCTCTGGAAGTTTCTTCATGGCTCTACAGTTGGTCCTTACCATGTGGGAGGAAGGAGAGGACAGTGTGGCCTCTGTATTTTGCTGCCAATAGGAGAGGTCTACAGGTCTGCAGGAAGGGTTCTCTTTTAGTCCTTCTTGGTTGTCAGCTATGGCCTTCATAGGTCCTAGTGAGGCAGGAGATTAGGCCATGACAAAGCTGCCTGGGGTAGTGGAAGTAACCTGTTGATTATGAAATCCCAGCCACAGTTACCAAAGCCATGCATGTGGACTTCTCATGAGAACTTGAGCAGTTTCAGACAGGACAGCCAAGTCCTGACATCAGCTGAGGAAAGGATGACACAAAAAAGACAGTTCACATTGTGTTTTTGCCACAGTGTTCTCTTACTGTAGCTTACTGTCTTCTTTACAGCATACTTATTTTCCTACTTTTACTTGATCTTAGCAGCCTGTTTCCTATCTTTAATAAACATATAAAACCTTATTGCCATTTGTGATTGTCTTGACATATTCTTTGCTCAGGATAGAAAGGTACCTCTAGAAGGATATTCTTTTTTTTTTTTTTTTTTTTTTTTTTTTTTTTTTTTTTTTTTTTTTTTTTTTTTTTTTTTTTTTTTTTTTTTTTTTTTTTTTTTTTTTTTTTTTCTTTAAATTCCTTTCTTTATTACAGTGTCTCGCTACACATCACAGATTCTTTTTTCGCGGGGGTGGGGTGTGAGCTCAGCCGGCCCTGCGGGGAGGGCTGGCATGGCATGTGGTGCTGGGGCTCGAACCGCGGTCCCTGGGAGGCGCTCTAGACCGCTGAGCTATCTTGCCAGCCCCCTAGAAGGATATTCTAACACCCCAAAATGCAGTGACACTAGGACTGCCAGTTGAGCTCCTTTTCTTACATTGGCTTATAGATAAACGGTCATACTAGCCCAAAGGCACTTTGTTCAAATGGCCCAATAGTGAGTTAATAAGAGTAAAGAATTTTAAAAGTATCAGTTCTCTAGCCATATTTTATACTTCAAAGTGCTCAATATTCATGTAAGTCATGATAGTTAGACCTACTGCTCCCACTTCAGAAATGGCATAACTGACTCCCTATGTGTTCAATAATTGAGACTTAGAGACCAAAGTTTAAAAAGGTCACTGAGCTAAGATGATAGCCAATGTTTTGGCCCATGCTGTCCAAGGTCATCCAGAGGCCAGGATGTCATGGGACTTGTCTAAAGGGTCCAACAACTTTGGTAAATCACCTAAGTTCTTGAGCTGGGACATTGCTGGGCCCTGGAGAATAGGAGTCAACCAGTATATATTGTGTTAAAAGGAGGCTCACTGTGGTAGACTAGCAACTTGTAATACCCAGCTGAGATGAGTCAGCGGGGTACTGGATGTGGATAGCCCACCTGAGGGTTGCTGCCTAAAACATAAAAAAGAACTGAGAGGAAAGATGGTGTGCTGTTGATCCTCCTGCAGAAGCTTGTCACACTGGCTTTCCTGATATGAATTCAGCTGTTCTCATCAGTGGAGGAGCTCTAGTACTCACTATCACTGAGGTTCTCTTTGGGAGAGGTCTGGTCCTTACCTTGAAGCACTTCCTCACTCCAGTGCAGATCCCTCAGCCTGCTGGCACAGATCCTCCATCCCACTGGCACAGATTTTCTAATTTTCACCACTGACCTTTGTGCCAGCAGGCCCTTGGTACAGACTTGCATGAGACATTGTCGTGGACTGTAGGCCTGCAGTTGGACTTGTGAAGCACATTGCTGTGGGCTCTAGGTTTGTTGGTTTTTTGAAAGAGAATTATGCCTTTATGCTTTGCTTTGCCAATCAGGCAGCTGCAGCAGCAGGAGCAGCAATGGTGGCTGCTGGGACAGGGGCAGCAGCCACAAATGCAGGTGAATCAGCTAAGAAGGCCTTGTCCTTTTCAGCAAGTGGGAAGCTATAATCAGTCTCCACAGACAAAGCCAGGACCCGCTTGTACCCATTGATGATAGAATGGGGCACTGAAGCAACAGTTGGGTAACCAATTTGCAGACAAACACTAGCAACATTGCGAATGCCCTCTAGAAAGCGAGAATGCAGTTTCCTCTGTAATATCAAGCACTTCTGGGTTGTAGAGCTTCCACTGTCAAGCACTTACTGAATGATCAGCCCAAAGGAGAACGGTGAGATGTTCAACATGTTTCCATTTTGTCCTCAGTCTTAATCAGCTGTACATCACTGAAGATTTCAATGGTGCCCCTGGAGATTTTAGTGGTGATGCCCAGAGCCTGGAAGGAGGAGGTCTTCTTGGGCCCCAGAGCAGTGTTCTGGGAGGGCACGATGACTTCACATGGTGCAATAGCACCTGCATGGGCAGCAGCAGGCACCTTATTTACCAGCAGCATATTCCTGATCTCAGTGAGGTCCTTTTTGGTGAACACAAAGCCCACATTCCCCTGAGTAGGAGGCAACAATTTCTCCAGAGCTGGGTTGTTTTTGAGATGTCCTCGGATGGCCTTATGCATCATGGTATTCTTGCCCATCAGCACCACAGCCTTCGCTTGGAGGGACACTCAGATCTGCTGCATCTGTTTAGAGCCCACGTTGTCTGCTCACAAAATGAAGCCTTTTGGATAATCACCTAAAAGTTAGGTGATCTTAAGGAAGGAGTTGGATTTCCAGGTATCCTGTCTTCCCTGGGCATCAATCACTGTCGTGCATCAGGGATTGCCACGGAGGGTTTCACGATGATGTCACTCTCATGAGATGCCTGAAAAGAGTGGTTCTAGGTATTTAGATGAATTCATGGAGGACATTGCTGTGGGATCCAGGGCCTCAGCTGGATTCTCTGGGTCTCTAGTGTGTGAACAGATTTCTTGTACTCTTTTGCATTTGACTCCTTAGGTGAATATTATAAAATAATCCTATAAACTATGTGTCTTGTATTAAATCTCTTCCCTTGTAAACTCTAACTACTGTAATAGTTACTAAAGAGGGGAATGTTCCCCCCCAAAATTGAACTCAGGCCCTTGCACTTGCCAGGCAAGCACTTATTCTACTGAACCATCTCCCTAGCCCTTTTTTCCTGTACTTCTAAGGGAAGCCATGAGATCAAGCAAAGACCATGCATGACTTATCCTGGCAGAAGACACAACTATTAGAGGGAAAAACTAGAAGAGCTAAAAGAGTCAGCCCATGGCCTCAAGAGTAATGCCTTACTCTGACTTGATTTAAACACCCAGCGGGAAGGTATAACAAAATATATAGATAGTAGATAGATAGATGATAGATAGATAGATAGATAGATAGATAGATAGATAGATAGATAGATAACAGAGAGATCATAGATTTTTCAAATTCCACAGATTTCCAATACCCAACACACAGACACACACACACACACACACACACACACACTCACACACAAGCACACACACACACACACACGTATGCATGTAAGAAGGAGAAGAAGGAGTTCCAAATATTGCCCCAGCTCCCACTGGCAGTCTCCACCGGCATGTACAGCTTATAGCTATAAAAAGCCTCACTAGCTATTCCAAGTAGGTGCCTGCCAGCCTCTCACTATTCCTATTATGTCATTTCAGTGTACTTTCAAGTACCTCTCAGGTAACGATTTAGTTTATTGTTTGTGAAAAATAAAATAAGAGGAATTTCTTATTGACAAAACAGGGAGGAGTCTGTGTGCTCTGAAGCTCCATCTGTTAAATTTGGGTAAACATTTCAATCAGCTTTTTATTAAAGATAAAATGTCAAATGTTACTGATTTCCACCATTTCATAGAATCACTATTCATCAATATTCTGTTAATTTCTGGCCTCAGTTTGTTTAGCAACATTATAAAATAAGGCTAAAACATCAAGGACAGGCTGGCATCCCGTATCTCTAAACTAGAGTCTAAAAACAGTTCTAATTCCTCAGGCTATGACATTGTCATTGAAACTATTTTGTATTACATGATCCACTGTGGTCGTAGAATGTCTCTCATATCTTGTCCTCTTTTTCAAACAGAGGGTGATCATTCTTCAAAAGACAGAACCCAATATCCCTGCCCCTCCTTTGGATTGGTCAAAATGAGACAGATCAGCCAGTAGGTCCCCTGGCCAGACAGGATGGATACCTTTCCTCAGCCTGAAGTAGGTGTGCAAAGACGGACTATTGGATCCTTAAGAAAAAGAGATCAAAGTCTTGAGGTGGAAAATGAGGTAGGATAGAAGAAATAAAAACTAGGCAAAAAGGAGTCAAGAAAAACTATATTAAAAGAAAAAAAAACTGCAGCTAGTCTTTCTTTCTTCCTTTCCTTTTTCCTCAGAACATAATAAACCTGGGCTATTCCCTTGCACCCATGGATGGGCTTAGCCATACCTTTTCACTTGGACATGGTGCTTTTTCACCTGTGAATAGGCCTCCTTTTGCACCTGTGAATTAGGATTTCCCACAGGAATGGAAAATTATGTTGCTAGAGGTGAGTCATTCTCTCCCACCAACTAGGCAAGACTAGGCTCATAGGCTTTCACATCTCACAGATTTCTACCACACAAAGATATCCAGCTCCCAAATGTCATGTGTCGCACTTTTCTAAGCACCCACACTTCACTCTCCGATGTGTCCAAAAATCTCTGCCTAATAAATCCTTCTCAAGCATCTTTCTGACATGTCTTAAGAATTCCTTTTCAGTGATGGGAGTCAGCAAAACTGCAAATTTATTCTACAGAAGGGTGGGACAGATTTCTTATTTCAGCCTTGGGGACCCAGCCCAGTGATGACATGAGTCATTAAAATGGATGGATTTCATAATACTCAGTCCAGCCTGTGGTCTAATAAGATCATTGCAGACTCTCCGTTATGCTAGATCTTCCAAGGTGCAGATAATGAGGAATTGCTGGGTTAGTGACCTCTCTGCACTTCCTAGGTCTTCAGGAACACTGCCCCTCCTATTCTTAGTCTTAGCGAGGCAGTCGTAGTAATGACAATTCATGGACACCCGGAATGTTCTACCTTCTCTGCTTTGTGTTCAGTGACAGTGGTGTGTGGACAGCCAGCCTGAAGTTTTGGAGAGCTATGAAGGGAAGGCTGTGGACCTTGCAAGGAAGAGCTCTGCCTCCCAGAGTCATGCCACTGGGATTCACGCTGTGTGTCTCTGATCTCCACCTTACCTACTTCTGCTCTAGGCCCGGGAGGCTAACCTGAGGAGGGTATCAAGAGTCCTCTGCTCCCAAAGTGCCAGTTGGCTTGACCAAGCGAAGCCTCAGAGAGGTAGAGGAACGTGATTCCACTGAGCTAGCTCCCCAGCCCCGAGGTGGAGGAGTGTGATCAGAGCTGAGCATTTTCTTCTGGTTCCCTCAGGGTTACAGGAGCTGGCTAAATCGCTCAACTTGTTTTTTTCTTTTGACAATATCCTTCTGCCCCCTTATATCTTCTCCCCTGCCCAGAGCTTTCTGTAAAGGATTCTTTTGTGTGATTCTGAACTCATCCTAACTTGAGTTTGTCACCTGTTTCCTATGGAGACTTGGACTGATATAGTTTCTTCATTAATAAAAAATACTGAATGACAGCATCCATATCTTTAGTTCTTCAGATCAAATGGAAGAGTACATGAAAAGCAGTTAGCATAATAATGAGCATATAGCTATATACTCACTAAAAATACCTCAAGATGTTTTTCCAAGTGGAGCTGGTAGTAGCATTAATTCAATTCAGTCCAATCCTCCCAGTTTTTGCTAGACCCTCACTATGTACCAGGCACACAGATAGCCATTCCTAGGTAACAAAAGTGCTTAACAAACTCTAAGTATTCCACTCCTTGGGAGAACTCAGAGCCCACAGCTAATTTCCCTTTCCCTTCTCCACATCCCACTTCTCCCTTCTCCAGGTCTCCCTCTTCCACATGTCCTCCTCCACGTGAGGATGTGATATGTCATCATTTGACACATATTTATTGAGAGCCAACAGCAGTCATTCAGGTTCCATGCTAACAATACCTGGGGCTAAACTTGTGAGCAAAACAAACACACCCAGGATGCAAAGAATAAATAGTTTACTGGAAGGAGAGGAATGTCGAACATGCATATGTTGTGGAGGGTGTCTTACCAACTGACATAAGGGGACTGAAAGAGAAAAACACTTGTTTTTATAATGTATGAAACTTGGCCTGAACCAGGTTCAGAAAATACATGGGCACAACTCCTGAGCCAAGCTCCCTCCTCAGAGCCTCCTCAGTAGATGACATGCTCCCAGGGACCAGTGGGGAAGGAAGGCAGTGTGGCCTCCCACTTGATGCCTGGGACCAAAATATGTTATGCCCTTAGAACTTCCTTTCCTTGTGTGATACTAAAGAGGAGAGCACGGCAAGAAGAATTAGTGGGGGGGGCTAAATGGTTACAGTATATTATATCCATGTGAATCTTCCAGAATGAAACTCATTAATCTCTATAAACAGTTGTACCAATTTGAAAAAAGAAAAAGTCAAAAAGGGCTAGGAATGGGAAGGTAGCTCAACATGAAGGCCTTGGGTTCAATCTCCAGTACTTAAAAAAAAAAAGGTATCCTGAACTGGAATGATGTCAGAGGAGATGGAAGATGGAAGGAATTGGACCAGCCCAAAAGATAGTGAGAAAACAAAAATGAGCCAGAAGTTTGGTGGAGTGTTGGATATAGGGGATGACAGAGGTGGGTATCAAAAATAAGCCTATGTTTCTGCTTGGTTCATAATGGCACCCAAGTGATAAAATGTTGGATGAAAGTTTGGTGGAGTGGTGTGGAGGCAGTGAGGAAGACTATGAACTCAGTCTTAAATCCAATATCTGCCTTTTCATATACCTAGATGGGAAAATCAACCAGCAGTTAGAGGGGTCTGGAGCCCCAAGGGCAAATCTAAGCTGGAGATTGGAATGTGGCAGCCACCAGGAAAGAGACAGTTCCTGAAGCCCTAGGCTGGCCCTGGAAACCACCCAATGGAAGAGTCTACAGCTAACGAGGGATAGAAGCCAAAGCAAGAGGTTGGGTACAAAGAGACCAAGAAAATGTTGCAAGAAACAGGGAGTAGTCAATAATGTCTAATGTTCCCAAGAAGTCAAGAGGAGAATTGAAACGTATTTGTTGGATTCAGCAACCAACACATCCTGGGTGCCCTTGCCAAGACTTTTTCCACATGAGCAACACAGCTAACCTGGAATGACATGAGGCAATGTGATGATTTTAAACCTATTCGTCTTTTCTCCCCCCATTTTCCCAATCAATCTGACTCTGAAATGGTTCTTGAAGAACAGTGAAAGTTGCAAGGGAAGAATTTATTTCATTTTTCTTTTAGACTGTGAAGAGTTTAATAATATTTAAAGGTTGTTAAGATATATCCAGTTGAGAGGAAGTTGTTAAATATCCAAAAGGAGGCCGAGACACAGTGGGGCAGAGTTTCTGGAGGAGGCAATGACCACCTCCAATGTTCAGAGGTAGAGATCAGCTGAGGAGGAAGAAAGGAGACTGAATGGAGCAGACTTAGACTTCTACCCAGGTAGGAGAAGTCGAAGAGCAACTATTTGAGGCTTTTGTTTCAGCAGTAAAGTAAGAGGAAGGTGCGAGTTGGCTGGAGAAATGTTCAATGGTGTTGAGGGAGAAGTGGGGCTTCATGAGTTCCTGCTAAGTTCCACATGTCCAGAAGGTGCCACTTTGTCCAGGAGAGTTCTGTGTCTCTTGTGCACGCAGGGAGAGGAGAGATGATTGTGTTTACCCAGGTGAGACTGTTGACAAGGCAGAGGGCAAGGAGTCAAAGAGATTTCCAAGAAAACCATTAAGAGGGTGCCGTATGAGATCTGTGCTAGAAAAGGAAGCAAGGGACCAAGAGGGATGATGGATCAGGAAAAAAGTGAAAGATGATTTCCAAAGTCCCACTTCCTCTGTGAATGTTTTCCATTTACCTTGGGAAATGATTGTGCCTTCCTCCTGGTTTCTGGGGCATTAATGGATTGATACCCATATCTGATGGGAGTTATTTGTACTGATGACATTCAACAAATACTTATTGAACCAATACCATCAGAGCCATGCATGCATAAATATCATCATAGGAATCACAGTTAAGATTCAGAGTTTGTTTCCTTGCAGGCATGGAAATTTCCCAGTGAAGAAACTCAGTGGCATGTTTTTTGGAGAAGAAAAATCAGGCCCTTTTATGGTTGTTTATTTTTCTTCTTTTAAAGAATTAGGAAAAAAAAATAGTTTCATGGTGGTTATGCTAATTAAGGGTGACAATATGCAACCTGGGTAGGACAGGTAAAGCTGGTGTGAAAGAGACCCATCATTTGCTGGTCACAAAGGTCTTCAGGGAAATCCAGCATGGTTCCAGCATCCTGGTCTTAGATCCCCTCAGAATGAACAACTTTCAGTTTGGATATTTCTTTAACAAGTATTGCTCTGAGTGGAAATATTTTCCTTTCGCAGTATAACATGTTATTCTGGTCCTGGGGTTATTCAGTTCCTTCCTTGCCTGGAACTTACATGGATTGCACAGGGCAAAGAAGTCATGGGGACTGTAGAGTCTGTGGGCAGCAAGAGCCTGCAGAAGGGCAGTTGACCTAGCATTGGGAAACTGGGCTTCCTGAGACCCAGGAATTACCCAAGGCTAGTGAACCTGGGATGGAGACAGGACTCTTTGGGTGAAGGCAGCAACAAGATTGAGCTGGAAGACCCTGGAACCTGAACAGGCTGAGCACACGGACTCCAGAGTCAGCAGATCTGAGTCCCAGGAACTCTCCCCTGTTTCTTACTTTTTCTTCCCCCCCTGAATCAGGGATTGAACTCAGGCCCTTGTGCTTGCCAGGCAAGCACTTATTCTACTGAGCTATCTCCCCAACCCCTTCTCTGCTTCTTAGAGAGTGAGCCCAAGACTGCTTTGTTTATCAAAGGCAAGTGAATACTGAATCATGAGGGTGTGGTGTGACAAAATGAGTTCACTCATTTGAAAGTCTGTCAGCACCGTGCAAAGCATGTAGTAAGTGCTCAACAAATATGAGTGATTATTATTACACAAAGAATGTGAGAGGAGGAAGGAATTTAGTAAACCTTTTACTTCCATTTCCTGATTTTACAGACAAGGAAGCTTGGCCCAATGAGTGTAAGTGGCATTCTTAAGATGTTCTGGTTGTAGCAGAATCAGTCCTGGAATTTGTGTGTTCTCTTTCTCAGTCATCTGAAGACATACGTTCAGCGCCTAAAAGCAGATTTTGCAATCTAAGAATCCTGGATTCAGTTTCTGACTCTACTACTTTGACATTGAACTTTGGTCTCTTCCATGGTAAATGGGACTGAAAACATTCCCCGCATTATTTCCAGGCTCTATGCCTTCAAGTTTTGACTGAATCCGTGTACAAAAGTATTATGGCCTGGAAAAGTGTCCTTCAAAGGCCCTTGTGCTAATGGTCTGGTATCTAGGATGCTGCTTCTGAGAAATGGCGAAGCCTTTGAGAGGTGGAGCCTTCTGGAAAGTCCTTAGGTCACCCAGGCACAGTATAGGATTAGGGGACTCTTTCTTTCCCCACCTCTCTGGCTTGTTATATAACCAAGGTTTTCCATACCATGCTCTTGCTGTAAGAAGCTACCTTACCACAGTTCCAGAGAAATAGAGTCAGTTGATGATAGACTAGAATCTCCAAAGCTATGAGCCAAAAATAAACCTTTACTCTATAAACTGCATCATCTCAGGTATTTGCTTACAGTGACAGAAACCTAATATATAATATTTGTCATTATTTACATCTTTAATGAATTAGAAAGCACCATGTCGGAGCCGGGCGTGGTGGCGCATGCTTGTAATCCCAGCACTCGGGAGGCTGAGGCAGGAGGATTGTTGTGAGTTCGAGACCAGCCTGAGCTACAAAGTGAGCTTAAAGCCAGCCTGAACTGCATAGCGAGACACTGTCTCAAAAAGACAAAAAAAAAAAAAAAAAAAAAAAAAAAAAAAAAAAAAAAAAAAAAAAAAAAAAA
>PVKA01011315.1:0-61375 GCA_004027165.1 Ctenomys sociabilis
AATAGGAGGGGTGATAGAGGACATCCTTGTCTTGTACCTGATTTAAGAGTAAAAGATTTCAGTTTTTCCCCATTTAGGATTATATGAGCTTTTGGGTTGTCATAGATGGCTTTTATCAAGTTAAGATAGAGTCCATCTATTCCAATTTTCCGTAGGACCTTGAACATGAATGAGTGTTGGACTTTGTCAAAGGCTTTCTAATACTTATATATCTGCCTTAAATAACTTTATCTACAATCAGAGGCTTAAAATACACAGGAAGGTTCCTTAAAAAACTTCTGTCATGTTGCATTAAGAATTAAAAATACTAAGTTCTAATAATGCAGAACAGATTAAGAAAAAGTATGAAATAGTGGAGGAAAGATGAAATGTTTGGATGCTCTATGATGGGTTTTTCTAAGCACAGTGATCCTAAGCATGGTACCTGATCATGTCCACTGACATATAAATTCACTTTTGTTTTAATATGAAATATTAAACATGGCAAATATATCTTAAAGACAATTTTAAAAAATTGACTACATGAAGCTTTTTCTCTCTTGCATAAAATGCATTTATAGTTTTCACATCAGATAATAAAGAATACTGCTATTCCCGTAAAATCAAATATCAAAAAAAGTACTTTCTGGGTAAGCCTTTGGGGAAATTGAGAGATGCAATCTGACCTCGGTGTCCAAATAACTCCTTTTGCTGGTGCATAATTTTATTCATTGAGTTTCTTTAAGGCTCTGAAGTAGACCCAGGTGGATTTCTAGATAGGAGTTTTCCACCCTCAATGTCACAGTGATAGCAGTTTTACGATGAAAAAAAAATGCTGGTTTTATTTTTTCTTGTATTCAGATGATATGATTGACCACTCTGCAGAGAAAATACGTCCTGACACCGTAAGCAGTGCTGCAGGTCTCGTGTGCATAGCCATTATCTAATTATTGTAAGGCTACGCCACAATCAAGCAACCACCTTAGAAAGTACATACCCCCACTGGCTTCCCACGCTATCTTGAGTAGAGCTTGCATAGATGCACACAATTTGAACCTGTCCCCTGCTTTATCCAAGTCAACTCCCTTTCTTTAGGATCTAAAGCACTGCAGGAATATGCTACAGAAACCAGACCTCAAGCAATTCAGCTACTTTCTTTATAAAAGTATTTTGATGAGTAAAAGGCCACTATAATCACACAATGAAAACATCACAGTCTGCTAGGGTGACTGAGATAAACAGTCAAACTGTAAGGTGAACCAGATGGCAAAAAGAAAAGGCTCATCTATTTATTTTGTTTTTCTCTGTTCCTACAGAGCAATAAGTACCTAGGAATGTTTCTGAAAGCTGAGCTCAAGTGACACCCATTCATGAGCCATTTAGGATGTGTTGGAGCAGCTGGACCTCTTTCCTTGAATTACTGTTTCTGGCTGTATCCTTTTATCCTTCCCATATATCCCTTCCTTCTCTTTTTCAGAATGTAAGCTTCTCCAACATGAGTGTCATGCTGGAAAACACAACTGTTGCCCTAGAAAGCCCAGCATCTTAGTCTGTGGTAGAAAAAAGCACACTAAACAAGTTTGTAGAAACAGGGCATATAATGTCCAGAACTCAACAAGAGCCGAAACTTACTCCTCTTTGTTTTAAAAAATTTGAAACAGTGACAGCAAGCTATTGAACCAAGCTTGGGGCCCTGTGTGGGGCCCTGTGCTGCCTCAAACCCATTCAGCTTATGTGGCCTCACATAAGAACAAACAAATGAATGCATTTGTCCATTAAGCATTCATTCACTTAACCAATAACAGCACCATTTTTGCTTGTTTAGTAATTGATCAAGTTTCAAAATAAGTAATAAAATGCAGAAGAAAAAGTAACCACAATAGCCAGGAGACAACTTTTAATTCCTTCAGGCAATTAAAATTTCTCTCCTTTTCCTCAGTAGTTTTAGGTAAGCAGAAGTATCCTTAGTGTCGTAGAGGTCAGTAGATGCCCATGAAAGTGGTCCAGCCCAGAGTGTGCATTTTAATAGAAGCCCTCCCAGTGTGCAGCTCATGCCTACAGCCTCCTCCTACTGGCCCTTAATTATTTTTCAGCCATTTTGAATTATAAGTAGTCAATATTACACATAGGCACCCAGAACTGAGGTAAAGAGATGAAACAAAACAAAAACTTACTACTACTCTTTTAATGAAATAACACAGTCTCCCTTAACTTTCTCAAACCACTTTTAAAAATCAATTTTCTTGCTGTCCATGTATTTATAAGAAGGCTTGGAATGTCCCGGTGTGTATTCTTTGTGACAAATTCTTTTTGTGATTTTTAATTATAAAGGAGTAGTTATTTCATGGCACTCAACTTCCTAGCGTCGTTTATGCTTGAGTGAGTCTGGTTTTGTCAAGTCTGTGAGAGCAGAACTCTACAAAAAGAAAAGAGAAGAGCAAAGTCTGCCCTGGAAAAATTCAGCCACTGGAAATGTGGTCTTGTCCAGAGAGTGAGAAAATAATTGTATCCAGGTTTGATGAAGGGTTTATAGCACTAACATTTTAGGATGAAATACAGCTGGTTTCAGATTCCACTGTCAACTCAAAATCAAGCTAATTTCGTGTGGTTTGGGGTTTTGCAGCTACTTTTTGTAGAGCACTTATCAGGACGTTTTGTTCCAGAAAGATCCTTGAGCCCTTCCACCACTCCGCGCCTCTTCTCCCAATTTCTTGAGCTCCTCCCCTCGCCCCTTCCTCCCATTACTTGAGCCCCAGTAGAAAACTTACTGGGGAGTATTACTTGTTCTTGCCATCAGGGGGCACCATTATATCTCTGTCAGTTCTGCACCTATCCATTCCTCAAAGAGGTTGTTTAGACCCTTAACCTGGACACATAATACGTGGCTACTAAAAGAAAATAATAACAATAATAAATACAGCAAGAAAAAGAGAGTTATACTTCCCGGAGGCAAAAGCTTCTGACACTCTAGCCAGGGCTGTTCGCGCCAGTGGTTGATGTGGGGCCCTGTGTCTGGCAAACTGAGCTCCATGCCCATTCAGGGCTGAGCTCCTCGTGCCTTGCCTTCCTTTGTTCTTGTCCATTTTCCGAGTCAGTTCACCATTCCCTCAGGAATTGCTTTTTTGCTGAAATACTTATATCCTATAAGTATATAAGCTACTATAAGGGAAATAGCAGTTTTATTCATGAAGGATGATATTCATTATCCTGGCAATTGAAATGACAGGGCATTTCCCAAATAAGGAGGGTATTTTTGCTGCTTTCATAGCTGTCTCGGTGGGGCAGAACAATTGATGGATTCCTGTTTGTCTTAGGTTTTTGGCTGCCACCCTTCCCCACTGCAATGGTCATTTGCCCTTGAAACAATTGGAATATTTATTTCTAGTCTGTTAATAATAAATAGCATTGCTAGATATCCAAAGAGTGGAACACATCTTTCAATGTATTACTGCAACTCCAACTTCAATAATTTGTTATGTATTTCTAGTAGAACATGCACACCAACAGAAAGTAGCTGGATGTTTTTACATAGAAAAAGAAAATGTCAGATCTAAGAGCTTTATAGAAATATATAATTCTTTTCTCCCAGCCTCTGTACCGGCAATATCATCGGTTAGATTTTTATGCAGTCATATGCTTGCTTTTCAAATTTTACTTGGCATAGAATAACATGAAAATACTTTACCTAACCATACATTTACTCAGAAGTAGAAGGCAAAAAAGCAGTAGAAGGCAATGGCCAAAGACCTATGTGGGTGGCAATTTGAAAATATTTCTACAAATATTCCAAAATATCCAGCCTGTGCCCTGTGGAAGAACATATTCTTTGTCTTCAGTGAAAAACCTTTAATTTGGCTTTAATTTTCAGAAAGATATATTTTTAGATTTAATCCCCATTGCCCAAGAAAACATCTCTTGGTTTTTGCTAGCATTATTTGGAAGGAAGTTTTTGCCCCACAAACCTTACATTCCAGAGTGTGCTCTGGGTGGGAGGAAATTGCATTCTGGATTTTGGCCATCAAATGACCAAAAAAATATGTGTTGATTGATGAATGTTGTTGAAATATTAGCAAAGAATGCTGTATCTGTAGATCTGATAAGCCAGAAACTGAAGAAATTACACTTTGTGGATTTATCTCTGAGTTTAAAACAAATCTGTTACATCTGTTATTACTCAACTCTGTGGATATGGTATTGGATTAATTACTCTTTAATTCACACAGTAAAAAAATCTGTTCTGATTATAGACAAATATATCTATTCACATGTGCAGCAAATCTCCTGTTTAATGCAAAAAACCTCTAACACCCAACTTCATGTTTGCAAAAAGACCTACTCTCTAACTGATACCAATTTTAAGATGGCAATGTGTACATTATACAGAAAAGAATATGATGCCTTGATTAGAGCAAAATTAGAACAATAAACAGTGTTAGTATTTTCAAATGTTAGTGGTGCAATTTTTTTCAGACAGAGCTTGGAAGTCTGCATATTGCTACTAATTGCTCTAGTAGTTATTTTTCCCTTTTGTCTAATGATATTGTTCCCTTATGCTAACATTTTGGCAGACTCCTTGGATTTCAAATATTTTCAAGCCTAACCAGACATTGTTTCATTTTCAATCCCACCCATTTCATTATGTTTAGAGTACTATCAAATGAGATTATTGGTGTATTACATGTGATTGACTTTCATCCATGCTATCTGGAAGCATGAACTACAATTAAATAAGCAACATCACTAATACTATCCAAGCACAAAGCCTGTTAGAATGTTCCAAATTCAACTAAAAAAAATAGATCATACACAAATTTTAAAGAGGTTGTGTTGCTATTATACAAATGAGCAAATTTCCAAATTGGAGCTACAATTCTTCTTTTAGAAGAGGAATTATTGATTTGGGTACAAAGGCACTAAGAAATGTTTCTCAGTTTCTGGGCTCAAGTGCCACATAAGCAGGTGCTCCTTTTGGAATGGCGTGGCTTCCATACCTGATCCCTTGAAGCTTGAAGTCGGACTTGGCTTTCAACAAAAGCTTGTGCTTCCGGAAAAGCACGCTTCTTCATGAGGTCTGCACTGCTCTTTGGGTTTCTGAGGACTAACACAAGACTGTATCTTTACATTCTTTTAAGAGTAGACATTTTAACAGAACCAGGGCTTGAACTCAGGCCCTTGCTCTTGCCAGGGAAGTGCTTATTCCACTGAGCTGTCTCCCCAGCCCAGAGTAGACTGTTCTGATGTAATGAAAAAGCATCTTTCTATGGAAACTATGAGAGAGAATTCTCCCTAGAGCAGAACTGGAAATGTTCTAAACACAGTGCTGCCCCTGGGAAGGCGGAGTAGATGGTGACACCAGGGCGGTGCTCCACTGCGTTCCCAGTCCCAGCATGTGAAAACACGCAAAGACCACCTTGCCTAGTGATGTGTTTTCAAAGCTTGAGATTGAGAATTCAGAAGTGGAAGGAACTAACTGCTTCTCTCTTCACACTGAATAGACTGAGCATATAAAGGCTTTTTCGTTAAGAAAGAGTACCCTGTCTCACCCTGAGCTGACACTTCCTGAAGGGCACTGGTTAGGCTCCGGAGGTCCTTGGGCAGTCTCAGCAAGGGGAGTTGAGGTCTGTATATGCCTGTAACCATGAACTACACTAGAAACAACATTTTAAGTGAAAGCCCCAACCCAGATGTTGTGCTTTTAATTTAACTTTTGGTGAGGTTCTAGGATTATCTTGATTTGTTGTTAAGTAATATAAATGTAGGCTTCCTTTAAAATTCTCTGCGTCTGATCCTTTATGCCTTCTTTTAACCCTCCACCACTTTTTGTAGAGCAGGCATTTTATCCATAAGCATGTTATCAGTGTCACCTGGGAGACTTGTTAGCAAGCCCATCACTAGGGATTCTGATCTGAAATGTCTAGAGAATCTGAGTATTGCAATGAGTTTGTGAAGAAAAGCAGGCGAACACTGCATGAGTTTTTAGAACCCAAAGATGCATTCAATGGTATAATGAAGAGAAAAGGCATATATTTCATTGGTCTTCTCCACAGTCTTTTCCCTCAACTACAATCCTTAAGAACTGAAATGCTACTCAGAAATTACCCCTATATAGAACATTACTGCTATGAAAATAAAGACATCTACCTATAAATTAAGCTGGAGTTTAATCTTATTAAGGCTTGTCTTAGTTACCTTTCTCATTGCTGGAACAAAATATCTAACACCATAAGTTAAAAAGGCAAAGGTTTATTTAGCTAAGTTTGTGGAGCTTTCAGTCCATAATCAGCTGGCTCCAAGGCAGGGTAGCATGGCACAGGGGCAACATTTCAAGGTGGTAGAGGACAGAAGAAGGAACAAGAGCAAAAGAGGGGAGAAAGTCTCTTTTCCTCCCTTAAACTGTAAGCAGATTACTGCACCCCTATGGTTATTGTAGAGCCCCCCCCAATCTCCTGCCCTCCTCTTGCACATGCGCAATATATTTAGGAAGTGAGGTCCCTGTCCTTCTGCTGAGTCACTTAGAATCCTAAACTTCTTAAATTTACACAATGAAGCAACCATGACAATGTACTATGGCATAAACAGCCTAACCAGGATGTGTTCTCTGCATCCTAGGGTGCAAAGGTGCTGAGTTACTTAGTTAAGCTTTGAAACTTCTCAAGTTGACACCAGTGTATCAACTGCTACAGATATCGTGTTGTCATACCTAATAGTGCTTGAACTAATTATTCTAACTTTGGATCTGACTGAGTTTGAAGTACATTAAGTGAGAGCTTTTCAATTTGAGCATTGTTGAGATCTGAGGTTGGTCATTCTTTAGTGTGGGAAGCTCTTCCTCATATTGTGTGCCAGCTTTGCTGTCTTCTATCTGCAATGGTAGATTATAATAGCATTCACAAACATACCTGAGTTGTAATAAGAAAAAGTTTTCCAGACATTGCCAAATGTCAACCACAGGAGGAAATCTCTCCTGTTGAGAGCCACTCTGTTTAATCATTCATAAGTCCACTAAAATTTAGAAAATAATTCAAAGATATATTCATAAGAATATATGGAGGGCCAGCCACATAGCTGAGCAGATTGAAGTGCCTGATTAGGCAGAAGCAGGGACCTGGGTGTGATCCCTGGCCTGCTGTGCCGGCCCTGACCCTAGGGTGCACTGAGATGGTGATTGAGACTGGGCATGGGGGCACACGCCTGTAGTCCCAGTGCTTAGGAGGCTGAAAACAGGAGGAGCACTAGAAGTTTGATCTGTATAGTGAGACCCTATAGACCATGTACTAAATGCATAAAAAAGAACATATGCTATTCCAAGACTTGAGTTTCATTTCAAACATTTAGCAGTGCCAGTCAGGCATGGTTACATATACTTGCAATCCCACCACTCTAGGAGGCTGAGGCAACAGGATCACAAGTTCAAACCCAGCCTGGGCAATTTAGTAATTTAGAAAGGCCCTGTCTCCAAACAAAAGGGGAAGAGCTAGAGAGGTAGCTCAGCTCTTTGATCCTCAGTATGGCAAAGTGAAGAAAAATAGCCAGTGCAGAAGTTCATATGCCTCAATATTGCATCTTGATCTTTTGGGTTATCAACATGATCCTATCCTCTGCTCCTCTTTTCTTCAAAGAGGGAAAATTCATAAAAGACAACAAAACCAGAGCTGAAATACAGTAAAAGTAATTTTATTTGGGTCTACCTTAAAGCCATGTGGCCAAAATACTCAAACTCCTAATACATCTATTGTATATGTGATCATTATGACTGGAGATATATTAATCATCTTTCCTTTCACGTACACTTCAATGTGTTTTAATGTGGAATTAGGGGAGTGGTTTGTTTCACTATAATACTCACTGTGAAATATTTCACAGTCTTAAAACAGATCCATTAATGATTTGGAGCTGTTCAGAACAGTCTTGTCATATGGTGAACTCTGAAGTTGCTCTCACTAATTGGAAAGCTCTTTGGAAATCTTTTACTTAAAACAGTACAGAAAGTTCCCAAAATAGGAATACAGAAAGCAATGTAGAAAGCTCTTGCTGATTCTTTTCCTTGCCAAGAAGACCACTCATTGCTCAACCTGGCTTCTTACAGCACCATGCAAATTGCTCAGTCATACAACATGGTGTCTCCTAATGAAGGAGGGTACAGAAAGATTCCACTGAATGACTCGTTTACTACTGTCTCTTCACTGCTTTGGTCTGGGCCTTAGACTGAGAGTGAGGATGGAGAAGGGACCATAGTGCCATTACTGAGGATGAGAGAAGAGGAAGTTACTTAGTGAGTTCATAACAAGTTCAGCAATCATCATGAGGACAAGACATGGCTGTTTTCTGTTTCCCATCGTTATAGTGACAGTATTTCCAGAGGAGAATCGAGGAGCATAGTCTGACATGAGAATTCTTGTTACTTCCAGATGTGCAAAACATCTGGAAAAGAGACTGGAAGTTGGCATGTTGGAATTTTCCATGATGTTTATATGGATTTGGAACAGGGCAAAGGAAGAGGACATACGAATTCATTACTCCCCCTACATGCCACAGATGTGGCCTAATGCCTACATATGACCAATAAGTGTTTGTTAGAGGGAGTAAAGGATGAACAAAGAAAGGAAAGAAGAAAAGGAGAAAGAAGGATGTTAGCTGAAAAAGAAATCTTGTTTTCCTCCAAAGTTAGGAATGGCCTGGCTGAGAATTCTCACACAGAAAAGCAAATTTCATGTGGTTGAAGGGATTACAAGTGGGTAGCTTTCATTTTGTTGTTGTTGTTCTAGTACTCAGTATTGAACACAGGGAGCACTGAGCTACATCCTCAGCACTTTTTAAAGTTTATTTTGAGGTTAATTCTTGTCAGTTGCCCAAGGTACCCTCAATCTTGCAATCTGCCTTTCTCTACCTCCCAAGTAGTGGGATTATAGGTATTCACCAGTGGATCCTACGCATAAGTTTTAACTAATTTTGGTCATCTGCATTCAAAACCATATTATATCCAATAGCTATATCATAACCTGTAACTAATGGATACTACTTTTAGGAATAGGTGTTCAGGAAATAACTGGACAAATCTGTTAATATGAGTATAAAATGAAGTTGATAATAACAATATATAGTACAGTAAAAAAATTATTAATGATACAAATGACACATTTAGTCACAATAAATGTAGAAAACACCTGGGAAGGAGAAATTGGAAGTTGGCATATCGGAATTTCCCATGGTGTTTATATGGATTTGAGACAGATGCCAAATTTATTCATAGTAAGTGTTTCTTTTTTGTTGTTGTTTTTGTTTGTTTGTTGTATATTTTAGGGAAGGCTACACAGGGTTTTCAGGGTCTCACTACTAGATTAGACTCCTGATCCGCCTGTTTATAGCCTCCCAAGAGCTGGGATTACAGGCTTGCACCACCACACCCAGTCTCAATGGGCCCTGGGGATGGGGCTGGCACAGCAGGCCCAGGGATAGAACTTGCGGCCCCTGTGTCTTCTTGCAGGCACTTTAATCTGCTGATATATTTCGTTGGCCCTCACAGTAAGTGTGGATTGTTTAAAATAGTGCAGGGCACATCTATGCAATTGAATATTAGATAGCAGTTGAAAATGAGAGTATAAAAAGGAAAATTATAGAGTGGTATAAATAGACTGAGTCTGACTTACATGGTAAAGACTGGAAGGTTCCACAATAAATTTCTGTCATTAATTGATTTTGAAAGGTAGGCTAGCACAATGACTGCTTTAATTTATTACCCTCAGTGATACATATAATAATTATAACCATCTTGGTGAACTAGTACTTACACATATTACAGCTTGATCAACTTTACTTCCCTTTCCCCATGTCCTATTTTCTTCTCTAAGTTCTACCTCCAAGCTTCCTACTATGCCTGTTTTATTTTGCTCTTTGAACTATTTATGTTTGGGTTTCTCATACTGGGCAAACAATGTGATGTTTAATCAAGATCCATCCAAATTCCCACAAAGGATTTAAGTTTATCCCATACAGAAGGATTATGTGATATTACCTCTTTATGGCTGATGTATTTTCATACTGATGGGTATAGTGGCAGCTTCCAAGTTTTAGCTACCTATATTACAAATTGTCCTGTTCTACACATGTACACACATGCATCACTAAGAATCTATTCAGAGGCAGTATGGGTGACTTAAATGGGATTTCTATTTTTTGCTTTGAAGGAATCTACAGAGGGTTTCTACCACATTTGTACTAGTTTATATTCCCACAATTAATTTATAAGTGTTCTTCCTGCCCTCCAACCTCACTAGTATTTATTGATTTTTGAGTCCAAAATGGTAGACATTCTTACTGAGTTTAAATGGAATCTTAGTGTTGCTTTGTTTTCCATTTTTCCTAACGGCCAAAAGTATAGAACATTTTTTTCACGTACATACTCACCATTTGTAAATTTTTTGAGAAGTGTCTATTTATATCATTTGTTCATGATTTGATTGGGTCTTTTATTTTGAAGAGTCTATTTATTGGTTGATCATATATTCTAGATGCTAGTCCTCTTACCAAGAAGTAGCTGGCAATATTGTTCCCATTCTGTACATTGGATCTTCACTCCATTGTTCATTTCTTCTGCTGTGCTTTTTCATTTGATATGATCCTATTTGTTAGTTCTTTTTTTTTATGGAAAAAATTTAATGGAATTTTAGGACACAATAATGGGAGAATTACAAGAGTTAATGCATTGCGTATTTTCATCTTGGCATTAATTCTTATGTAATTAAGGTTCTATTCAGAAAGTCATGACCTATGTTTATGTCTAAAAGTTTTACCTGTTATGCCTTCCAGCAGAGTCAGTTTTTCTGATTTTATATGTAGGTCTTTGACCCTTTTTATTTTAATACGGAGTGAGATATAGGTCTAGACTCCTTCTTCTGCATTTAGATCAGTATTTTCCCTGGCATAATTTGTTAAAGATGCTACCTTTTCTCCAGTATATGTTTTTGGCCATTTTTCCAAAATTGGAAGGCTGAAGGTGAGAGGGATTGTGGATAATTTCAATTTTAAAAGAAACATACTTTAACATTAAGTCAGTGAGTATCCACCTTAATTGTTCATCCTAGTCACTAACTCGTTCATATGGCAATAGCTTTCCCTCAGGAGCTATTAAAGAATGTATAATTTGGTATTTGTATCACTCCATTAGCCACAGGTTTTCCTTGCAAGAACATAAGTGCTGCCAGTAGCTAATGTACTTAATGATTTATGCAACTTGTTAATTACAAAACAATGAAATATATAATTTATTAATTTATGTAATATAATCTACTTAATATAACATAAGCAATGGATACTTATTTTACTGTAAATTCTGGGTGAAGTACAGCCAGTGGATACATAAAATTGGTTATGCATTTCCTTTCAAAGGCAGAAGTAATGGGTCTTTGCATTCTTCTAACCTACCAAGCAGAAAATACTGGCTGCAGTAGCTCACCTAAAGCCATTATTGGCATAGGGCTCTGGCTGCCTCCTGAGATACCCATCAGTGAAGCAATCCTCATCTAAATTTCCTGTCCTAGGAATTCTCTCCTTGCCAGCAACATGTTCCCACACCTGTAATAACAATTGACCATGGATTTTGGACTGCAGGTAGCTCTTTTCCCCAGAGGACAACAGACACATTATCTTTCCCAATGGTTAGACTCATAAATTTAAGGCAGTTAAGCTGAGCTGTCTCATTTAGAAGTGAATAATCTTTTTTTTTAAAAAAAGTATCTGTTCCCTTCTTCTCTCCCCACATCCTTCACACACTCCCTCCTCCAACTTTCTCCAGACTTTCTGACTTTTCCACTTCCTTTTCTAAAATTTGTCTTCTGAATCAAAATCGTCATTGCAATTAAATCTGAGTACACAGAGTTAGAACAAAATAAAGTTTTAACTGACTCTTATAACCTATCACAAGAGGATTACAGCTTCCAAAATGTCATGCCATCCAAAAATACATGGGGTTCAGAAGAAAAGACCCAGTGATAGTTAATAAATAGCATGTGAATTCTGTACCATGTAAGTGAATCCACTTGTACAAATTTGGACTTGAGTTTAAATTTCAGTGGGTGACAACTATCATGGTAGTCAGAATTTGCTAACTCCCTGTGGTGGCTTTCATTCAAATAATTTTCAGCTACTTCTAGAAACTTGTCAAGTCATCAATTTTTTTCTTCAACAAATGAGCCAGAAGGGGCAAAACTCATCTAACCTGCCTGAAAGCTGCCGTTCTTTCCTTCGCAGATACTAAAGGACTCAGGAGTTCTATAATATCAGCCATGTAGGTGGTTACATACAGGATGCTTTTCATAGTTAAAAAAGAAGGAAGCATCAGCTACTGATGGTTTTTTTCCTATCTGAGGTCAATGATTGACCTACCTATTTGGTTATGGCTATGGCTGTTGTTATATTGACAGAATCATTAACCTAATTGTTTTATAATCTCAGCTTTCAGGTCAACAACACCCAAATTTTTCATGTCTATGAGGACTGGAGGTCAGAATATTGTAAGTTTTGAATTACCTGAAAGTAATATCCTTAAATTATTTTACTCCAGTAAAGTGTTTCACCATAAGATTTATTATAAGGTTTCTCAGCAGAATTTATCTCACTTTATAGAAAGGATGTTCTAGAAAACTAAATCTTAAAATCAGACCTTAAGTAACCTGTTATAATAGTTAAATATTGATAATTTCATATCATTTGTCTAATTGAAAATAATTTTTAGAAGTCCAAATGATTTTTACTGGCTTCAGGGCAAATACACTTGTTAAATGTGTGCTATGGTAAATGACAAGATAGAGAGTGGATTCTTTCTGGAAATTGAAGAATGTTGCTCAAAGTGGGATATACCCTTGTCTCTGATAACCAGCTAAATAGACATAAAGACAGCAGTGTTGGCCTGCTCAAAGTGAAGCTCGTACATTCTCAGGATAAGAATGCTTTTAGGATCTATTTGGAAAAGTCATCCTCTTTAGATGCACTACTGCCTTGTGTCTCCCAGGATGAGTCAGGATTTCAGTTAGGTGGCATAAGGAGAAATCAGCCAATGTACGGCTTAGTTCAGAGACCCAAGGCTTCACTCATCTCCTTTTTTGAAGCCTACTAACCATCCACCTGTGCTCCAAAACTCCATCAGACTTGGAAGAACTGATGGTTAACCAAAATTATACAGAGTACGTCTTAAGTGTCTAAGAGCAGAAGTTATTTCGCCTACCATTCTGTTAACTCTCTTTTATTCAACTATTTTTTTAAAAAATCAATTATTTATATGTGCCTGAGCCATTAGCACACACATTTCACTTTCCCAAAATAGAATTAGTCCCATAGAATACATATATTTTCAATAACTACTAAATATTAAATTGCTAGCACACAACACCCAGACATTCATTTATGGCTTGAATAAATACTAGAAAAACACAATCTAATTTATTCGTGTATATCAGGAAAATGACCAGATAATTTCCACTAGCCATTTTCCTGTTAGCTGATTTATGATTATATCTCTTTATTCAATAACAAGGTCTTGACATTGAAAGATTCATTCACATAGCTCTAGCAACATGGTGCATTTATTTAAACCACACTTGACTAGTGGTATATAAATAATCTCCCTCAAACCATATTTATTTCCCAGAGGGAATATTAAATGCTAAATAACTTCACATATTGGAAGCAGTCCTGTCTCTGCCTTCATTTTGGATATAATCAAAAGCGATGACATTGTAGTAAGCTTATTTTTAATAATTTACACATTGAGAGCAAAAGAAAATATTACACCATCTCTGGAGGACATGAACTCTGGATTGGAATGCACATTCTCTTTTCCATAACAAATGATAATATATTGACCACATCATGATGTCTGCCATGGATTAAAAATGTGTCTACTTATAATAGGACTATAAATAAGCATAGTGTATTATTCTCCAGATAGCAGAAACATACCAGGACAGAGTCCTCAGGAAGAATGAAGCCTACACATCTTTCATTAGTCCACATACAATCTTTCTGATGTAAGTAATATTGTCATTGTTTTGGTCACAAAGTTGCACAACATATAGCTCCTGGGCAATGAAAATGATTTGGACAACAGTGGTAAAGTATGGCTAGTAGTCATCAGACAGTTCTGGATATGCATATCCTTCTGGATATGCTGCTGGGTTTCATTATACAGCTTCTCTTTTATTTATCAGCAGCCATGTGACCATGAGTTCTTACTGACAGAATTTCTGAATCCCAGGCATGGTTTCTAGAAATTTCATACAATCTGCACCTTCTCTCTTCTGCTTTTCTGTGGTGAAGGGTATATCTCCAAGTACCTAACTGAGGAGAGACTGTTGAAATTTGGGTTCTTGAGTCTCTGTGTAGAAGACAGCCTCTAAAAGACCTAAAAGGCCAGGATTGTCTACCTGAGACTATTGTGTAAGCAAGAAATCAATCCACTTTGCAAATGTTGGATTGTAGCTGTTGACTTATCAGCAATAATAACAGCACCATCATCCTGAAGATATGACAAGCCTGGAAACATTGAAGCTCGCAAAGCTCAATTCTACTCTCCCCAAATTCAGAGCTTTCATCACTTCTTAACTACAGAATTATACTTAGTAGCAAATACATGGTGTCTTTGTAACTCTTAATAAAATTTGATTGACTTCATTTCCCAAACTAGAGAGAATTCCACCAAGAAAGCTTTCGATAGCACAATGTGAAACATTTTTGTACGGTGTCAACTACCTGATGTCAGACTCTACCTTCCTGGCACTTGATTATTATTACTCTTGTGTTTTAGCAAGAAACTGACTATTTTAGAAGAGCCCCAGGCAGTGAAAGTGTTTTCTTAAACATGTGACTCTTAATTTTGCATTTACAAGAAAAAATGGTTCTCATTTCACTCCCAGAAGACAATTGGAAATGTCTGGAGCTACTTTTGACTGTCACAAACTCTGCAGTAGCAGTATTAATGTTATCTAGTGAATAGAAGTCAGCACAAAAGCTAAATATCCCACATTGTGCAAGACAGCCCTCCACTAGCAAAAGCTACCATCCCAAAATGCCAATGGCACTGAAGTTGAGGAACTTGCATGAAGATCAGGCTGTTTGCTCCAGTGGCTGAGAATAGTGTCTGCTTTAGTGATCACTGCACAGTCAGAAGTTAGCATTTGACACATGCTGAGTAATCAATAACATTTGTTCAATGAATAAATGGAATGAAGGCTGGGAATGTAGCTCCTGGTAGAGCACTTTCCTAGGTTGTACAATGCCCAAGAGATGGAGAGGGCCTCTTTATTAGCAAACTGGTCCAGTGGAGGTATAGATACGCAATGGGCAAGTCAAGTTTTGGAGTTTGGACATCAGCATTGTAGAGCTCAGTAAGGATGTATTCTTGAGTAAGTGAATCTACTTTCCTAGGTCTTAGTTTCTTCATCTGAAAGTTGGAGATAATAACAGTACCAAGTATCATAAAGATTACATGAAATGAAGCATGTAGAATACCACAGTGACTGAAATACCCTCAGTATATATTACATTTTTATTTTACTAAGAAGAAAGTAAGCAATGTTTCCTGAGTTTTAGCATATACCAGGCACAGAGTTAAGAATTAATATAATCTTACTTAAACTTCTCAACAATATCTATGAAGCAGAATTTTTGAAAGAAAAGAAGAAACTAGATTTTAAAGATGTCAGGCAATCTGCTTAAGATAACACGGGTATTGAGATGCAAACAGCATGTGAGAAATCATGACACAAAAGCCCTAGTTCTTTCCACTTTAGCACACTGGATTTTTCACAAAACTCTTGAAAGATCACTGTGTACAATGAATCCCGGGGTGCGAGCATCATCTTTCACTTTACAAAGCTATTTTCTTGGTACTGAATATGTTTAGTGAACAAGGTAGCAATATTCCACTTCCTAGAGGTTTGACTAACATGTGGTATATTCTGGCCAACACATTCAGTGGGTTACAAAATTACTGGTCCTATATTGTATCATCCCTTGAAAATTAAAATAGTACAAATTAGATTCCTAGAAGGGAGAAATCCCCATATTCATATGCCCTGTGGTGCCTTGTCTGTTTTATCTACTGAATGTCAAGCTTCTTACAATCGCACATGGCATTTCACTCATTCTTACAATCACACATGGCATTTCATTCGTTTTGTGACAGTATCTGACCCAAAGTTCCCAACAGGGTACTGCAGAGTTCTCAGAGTATCCTACTGCAATGCTGCAGTCAGCATACTGGAACCAGTGGGGTTTACTAATCTAGATAGCATTTTCAAAATAATCTTAAGTTTTAAAGTGCAAAAATGTGACCAGAGTACCATAAAAGTTACATTAACTTTATAATAACAAAGGGATTTAATAAAGTTTCAAATTTCCTATTAAAGCTTATCCAAAAACCACCTAATGGTTAACAAGAGCTAGCAAATTAAATGTAACAATGTTTTGAAAAGCAAAATAAAATAAAAGCATAAGGGAAGAGAAGCTAAGTGATTCTAATCATTCTTATTTTTTGTCCTTCGTCTCATTCTGAGAATTTTGAGTATTTCTCAGCTCATCTCATTTTTCAATAACATTTGTCAGTGCAATTGCATTTGGATTCTTGTAGGGCTTTTACTGATATGGCATATGCTAAGCTAATTTGATGGAGCTTTTCTAGGTTCAAGAAAGCAAATTACAACATTTAGTAGAGTCTTGGGACCCATAAAGGCTAAGGAGGCAGAACTACTGGTGATGGGAGGGGTTGGAGGCCATTTTGAATATGGCTGATCCCTTTGACACCTTGCTAACCACAATCACACAGTAGCAACACATTAGTCCCTGGGCTCTCAATGAGCTATGTTTTTCTTTAGAAAAAAGTTTCATAGAAAAACTTTGACTTGCTAATGACATAATAAGTGAAGCTTAACACCAAATGTACCTTTAAAATGTCACAATTAAGTAGAAGTAAAATGTAAACAAGACAGATTTTATAACCACTTCAAAGCACAAGATGACTGATAGGTTCCTGTGCCTACAGGACAAGGCATGGGATGAAGGAAGGGGTTGAGCTAAATACTTCCCTATGGACTGATTTTAAAACATTAATTTGCATGTTTTCCTCAGGAACTAACATCACATGGCTTCGATTTTGATGAATAGGTAATAACTAGTCTATCAACAAAAAACTGTATAACAACTCTCCAGGAGATGTTTTGGCAATGGATTTGTTTTAGTGATTTGTGTTAGGATAAATTTCATTCCTGTTAATCAAACATTGGCTATATATATATTTTTTTTTTTCTTTCTCAATCCTTTATACTGACTTCCATCCCAAACCCATTTTTCCTTTCAATTTGGAACAGATTCTCTCTCAGTTGCTAAATTGCCCAAGCTGGGCTAGAGCTTGCAATCCTCCAGCTTCAGCCTTCCAGATTAACTGGATCACAGGCACTATTGTGCCTATAATTTTATTAAAAAGGGTAACTATTTTGAATAATTGGTCTACTTTCTAGTCTTCTTTCCTCCCACCCCACATTTTTTGGCCTTTCTCATATTTAAAATGAGAAAATTTTATTGGAAGAGGGGATTCAAAATTGTAAAATTCATAGGCCGAATCTATTTTGTTTTATGAATTGTGAGTTGTTTTTATTTTGTGCTGCATAAAAACATTACCCCAATAGCTAAAAACTTCACTTAGCATTTATCATATTTATTAAGTGTATTTAATTTGCTGTTACTTTGTGAGGATATGTATGCTGGTAGCTAAGCATCATTTTTAATTATATGGATTCTATAAACTATAAAATTTTTAATAAAAAGTAATAATAGTGTGATTATTACCAAAGTAGATGGTATGACTTTGAGTTACTTTTTCCTTTTTCTTGTTTTTTATAAAATTTTATTCTTAATGACAACAGATTCCACAAACATGCTTCATTGTGTTGTGTGTGTCAAGAGACATTATGAAAGGACATCCAGATATTTGAACAGGAATGGAATCCAGAGTCCCAATCATTGTACACACAAGAACAGTTTATTTTTTTGCCAGATTTCTTCATTCCACCTGTGACCAGGGGGCCCTTTCCCACGGCCTTTGTTTTTAGCTCCTCAAATTTCTTCTGCTCCTCCTTTTGCTTCTGTTTGAACACTCTATCTTCCTTATCTATCTCCTTGGCCTGTTTCTCGGGCTGCTTCTGCAGTTTCTTCTTGCCACCTTTGCAGCCGGACATGGTGCCAGTGCACACTCCAGAGTCAAGCTCAGAAGCCAGAAACCTACTTTTTCTTCTTGAATCCCAGCAAATTTTGTACTTGCTCCTAGAACTCTGATGTACTACGAAACTCTAATTAAAATGTATTTACAGTACTAAACTTCACTGTATGTTGTATTAGCCAGCTCAGGGAACCATAACAAAATACCACAGATTGTGTGGCTTAAACAACAGAAATGTAGTTTTTCAGTTTGGGTCTGAGGATGTAGCTCAATGACATAAGCACATGCATGGGAAGCACAAGGTCCCGAGTTTGATCCCTGGCACTGTGAGAGAAAAGAAACACTTTTTCAGTTTGGAAAACTGGAAAGTCTTAGACTGAGGTATCCACCAATTTAGTTTCTACTGAAGGCTGCACCCCATTCCTGGCTTGCTACTGTCTCAAAGGACCTTTCCTTGGCATAGCCTCCTAATGCAAGAAAAAGCTTTTATGTGTCTCTTTTTTATAAGGGTACTAAAACCCCCATAGGAAACCAAAACCCACCCTTACATTCTTGCTTAGCCTTAATTACTTCCACCAACAAAGGTGGTGAGCCCAGGGTACACGTGCCACAAAGGGCACGTGAGACAAGAGGCCTCAGCAACCAAGCATCAGAGAACAGTCACTTCCTGCTAAAGCAAAACCTCCGCATTCAGGTTTGATTGCAGTGTTGGCACTGTGTGACACATAAGCTGGTTTGGGTTGTACTTTGGGCACTCAGTGTCTAAAATGTTCACAGCCACTGCACTAGGGCCAAAGCTCTACATACAGGCACATGGGGGTTAACACATTAACATTTATATTTTAAGGAGATGCACACATGTTGTCTAACAGAACAGAGTGAGGTGTCCGGTTTGGTCTTTTTATAACTATAAGCTATATTTCCTACAGGTTAAATGGGGGGAAAGACTTTGTGTTGATGCAAACCTGAGTTATCCTTCAAGCCCCTTCAAGAAAACACAGGGGCTATTAGACAATTGGCTCATGGGTGCTGATAACTTTGTGAAATTCATGGAAATAAATAAGATAATTGAACTACCTTATGTACATGTGATTTAAAATAGTCAAAGGTACTCTTCCTCTGATTTTCTCTGTGTATAATAAAGCTATTCATCAAACTCAGTTTGAAGATGTATCTTTCTGAACAGATTTGCCACAAGCTTTGAAGATGTTTTACAATAAACATTCTTCTCAGAAAAAATAATTTCAACACAGGACTCTTGACAGCTTCATTTCAAGCCTGTAAGCCAGGATGGAAATTGAGCTGCCCAAAGAGAATTGAGAAAATAATTTACTTGCAGTAATTAAAAAAGGGGGAATTTCTAAACCACAGTAGTGTTCAATGCTAATGTGAACAACCAAGTGTCATTTCCAGTGCATTTTTTATTTCTTCATTCTTGGCAAGCTGGTGTAGCTCTGTGCAGTTGGGAATCAGCGAGTTTTTCCTTAAGCTAGAAATGCTCTTTGTGTGAAATGCAGAGTGGCCTAATTATCTTATATGTTCACTGCACACGCACATTCCATGCAGAAACCCAAGTTCAGTAACGTTGAATTTGAATACTTAGCTTTAATACTACACCTTTAATAAAAAAAATTGTAGAAACTATGCATTTATGGCAGAATATTTCAAGTGGTCAATTTTATTTATTTATACAATTGGAAAATGACATGATTGCAACCACGTTCAAAATCTTTGCCAAGGTTGGAGATTTTCCTACATTGGATTTTTCTTTATGAGAATAGGTAACTTCCTTTTGTAACTTGATTTTGTTCTGCTCAATGACACAATGTGACTTAGGAGACATACTTAACAGGCCTTAATATGGAAGAAAACAAATACAAACTTTTGGATTACAGATGCTCTCAGTTGAACTGCCACAATAAACGATTTATGTCCATGGAACTGCAATACTAAAGTTAGGATATCACCTTGGCATTGGGCATACATATAAGTAAGTCATTGATAACTTCCAGATGTTTCAATTTTTAAAACTGCTGCCACCTCTCATCTACTCCCCCATTCTTTAAATGGAACAAAGTTTACATTCTGAGCTTTCCAAAGAAATTTCTCCAAGTGTCCCACTTCTAATTTACCAGTCCTGTTTGTTTGGGAAGAGGTAATGGGTGTATCAAAGAAAGCTGAGAAACTAAGGGGACAGCTCCCTATTCTGTATTCCTAACCATGCTGAAGCCCTGTTGGGCAGACTTTAGCCACTGGCTTTTGTGTATATGTCAAAAAACTTTATACAAAAACCAAGATGCCTTTTGAATGGCTTCACCATTTTTGCACATTTCCATGGGTCTTATTTACCAGTCTTAAGTTGCAAATGGAAGGAAAAGCCTAAATCTGTTTGAGCTGAGGTGGAAGGGCCTAAGGAGGGAATAACACTTCATCACTAATGGGATTCACACTTTGTTAGAAAATAGCCCCGTTGCTCTAACCTTTGCTTGCATCAACAGTGGCTGCTTTAGAATGAATATTTGCTTTTCTTCTTGCCGGTAAGGTTACATTAATTTCATTTTCCAGCTTGATGGTTTGCCTGTTCTGGATTTTACGTTTTGCATAAAGGAGTTTTCCAGCAGTGCTTTCTCTATCATTTGTATCCAGGCTTGCCAGACACTTTCAGTTATCTAAAGAAATGTCATTGTGTCCTCATACTTATAGAGAAGCTTGTAGATGGCAGTGAAAAGCACTAAAGTCTACAAATTCATTTAACCCACTGCTACTACCAGTAAAAGAAAATACTCTGTAAATTTCACAAAAAGTAGCAGTGGACTTTTTACAAGTACATAGTTAAAATGGTGATTTTTTTTCTTTAATTCTATGTATTTGAGGAAAATTACATTCTTTTTCTAAGATGTCTGAAGAATGCTTCTTTTCCCCTGATCTTATATAAGATCATTCCTCTTAATCTATTATTTGAAATTAGGCTATGGAAATGTGAAACTTTTCTTTACAAATTATTTTCCCTATCCTCTATGCTCATACATGAAACATGAAGAAGAGACTGGGTGTGGTGGCACGTGCCTGCATTCCCAGTGCTGGAGAGGCTGAAAATAGGAGAATGTCTACAAGTCAGAGCTATGTAGTGAGACCCTGTGCCAAATACATTAAAGTAATAATAATAATAAAATAAAATAAACATGAAGAAAATTACAGCAATTTTTCTATATCATAGAATATCTTCTCTTTTCAGCTTCATTGCAGTTAGTTACTTTCAGTAAGTTAGCTACTTTCCTTAATGTAAATACAAGTGTCTACCTAAGCAATATACATTGTGAAAGAATCTAAGTCATGCTTCAACACATTGAAGTTGATGTTTGTCATCATCTGACTAAAATTATATTCAGTGTCATGTCCAGAATTTTATTTTACCTCACAAAGACTGAAGGTGACACTGACAATAACTACACGATTCTTCCAGAAGAAGGGATGGACTGAGATAACTAGAAAGGGAAACGGAGCTACCCTGACCAAAAGAGAACCACTGAAAACAAATGATGAGTGCAGTGTGAGGTCCCAAGAAAAAGTCACAAAGGCAAAGCTCAAAGCCACAGCTACCCATTGGTAATGACGCTACTTCACAAAATACTACCTCTGTGTGGAAGTACCCAGGGACTTATATATTACTGATGGTTCAAACTAGGGAGGCCATCTGATAGAAGGGAAGTATGCATTACTTATTTCCATGATTGCAGCGCATGCTGTCAAGCTGATTTTATGCACACCCACTAGGGAAGGTTCTCTCACGGGCCATCATCATGTTGAGGAGGAAACAAACTTTCTTCCTTTGTCTGTTAGCTTCTTCTGCTGGACACTGCAGAGTTAACTTGATGAAAAAGTAATAGGAAAATAGGTGTTTATTTCACACATATGTTGGGATCCTCACAGAAATGAAGTGAAATCCCCCAACAGGTATTAGACTCAAAGGCTTGTGTATGATTTTAACAAAATGGTTATGAACTTTGGAGGAAGTGACTAGACAAAGGAAAGAGATTTGCAACCACGAAGTCAGTACATTCCTCAAGTGAGTGTACTGCAGAACCGAGCACAAGACAAGTAGAGAAATTTTTTTGTGCAAATTTAAGGCTACTCCATGTCATCTGATGTAAGTTACTCTTGGATGTGGTACAAGAGAAGGGAATAGAACAAAAGGTGTAAAGTATTTTTCTTTCTTTCTTTCTTTCTTTCTTTCTTTCTTTCTTCCTTCTTTACTTCTTTCTTGAATCTGCTGTTGCTCAATTACATCCAGCTCCAAATTATATTTGTGCCAAAGCAGCATGCTCTGGGATGGAATATAAAAGTGAAAATGAGAGCAATGAGCATTTGATATGCTTACTACATGGTGGTGCTCCATCACCCCTTCTAAATTGCCTAGTACAACATTTACCATAGGATGCCAGTATAGATTCAGCTGGCATTACTACTAAAATGATAGCATCCAAGCACTTAAATACAACTTTTTAACATAATTGAGACAAACCTCTATTACATTTTTCATTCAAGTGTGAATGTAAGTTGCTGCTACAACAGTATTTTCTTTCCCTGTTTCTCTTGGGTGATTTAAGAATTTGGACAGGTGTCACCATTTCAGAATCTCACCATGTGACCATAACCTTCCCTCCAATAAATGGTCCCTCCAGATACAGCTGAAATCTCAGCTTGTCTGTTGAGGTTGTGGCTTAATAGGAAATATTTTCTCCATCATTGTTCAAAATGCTACACTTTTAAAACACACAAAAAAAATATGTGTCAGAACACTGAGGGTTAAGAAACAACCCTGGAAACCCACATCAATACTTTGAAGCTCATGTCTCTGTAATTCTGTGTTTCAAAGGATTACACAAGCAGCTTTCAACTGAGTCAAGTAGGAGGATGAGTTTACACCCAGGGAACATTTGGAAATTCTAAAGGCCATTTTTGGTCTTTGGTCAGCACAACTACAATGCGGGTAATGCTTTAGGATTCCAGTGGACAAAGGCCAGGGATGCTGCTAAACGTTCTATAGTACATGGAACAGCCCCAAAGAGAAGTAGCACAGAGATGGAGAAATCCTGGTTTCGATCACTGTGCTCCACATGGCAGTGAGTAACCACCCTTGCCCCCAATAATGGCTCAAAACAAAAAAAAAAAAAAAAGCATAGACCCAGGGCCAGATATTTAGAGACCAAAAGCTTCCATGGATTCACAAGAGCTGTTTGTATTTTAAACTACCACACTGAATCATCAGCAAAGATATTTAAGTAGCACTTTTTTATTAGACTCCTTCGCAGTGGAATTTTCATGGAAAAAGTCATTAGAGATGAGTGGACACTGGCTTTCATGTATAAATCTTCTCCTTTTCTCTGTTTTCTGAGAGTTCCCAGCCAATAAGATAAAATTGTCATCCCCCATTCCCCCACTGCAAGCTTCTTTGGGTTACTGTAGATATTTATTATTATTATTTTTTTCTTTGGACTAACTGGAGATTTTGGAATATCCCTGAGGCATTCTGAGATCCACTCCTTTCGATGTTGATCCTTGGATGGATCATTAAAGAGCCATTAAGAGCTGGCAGTGTGTTTCTTTGCATAATAAAGTCTGTGTTTTCAAGCACTGAAAGTAGATTTGTGAATCTTTTGTTTCTACTGCTTGGAAAAACAAAGCTTTGTAACTGAGAAGCAAAACCACCTGGTAGATTTCTGAATTAAGAGAATTTGCTAATCTCCAAGCATGTTACAAATGGCAGAAATGGTATTGGAGCCCTGTGGTATTATTGTACTCTATACTTCATGAAATGGAGCAGGGAGAGTAGCAAATGTTTAAGAAAGTAAAAGTTTCTTGCTATATATTAGAATTGTATGAGGGATAATGTAAAAATAGCAATTGGTTTGGTTATGGAAAAGGAACTGCCTCTACTCTCCTCTCGGCAAGCAATTGTTAGAAAATGGAAAAATTGTTGATAGTGACCACATATCAATTATTATTTTTTGATACATCACTGTTGTCAAAGAAGCCTTAACATACCTTTCCTGGGCCTCTCTGGTGTAGAGCAAAAGATCCAATAGAAATGTAATACAACACCCATATGAAACTAAAAGATTTTCAGGTAATAAAATTTTAGAAAATACTAGATCGAATTAACTATAACTATAAATTTTAATTAAATCAGCAAGTTATTACCATCTCAGCATGAGATTAACATTTTAAATTCATTAATGACAGTGGTTTATACAGTGCCATTGAACTCTGGCATTTATTTTTGCACTTATGCCACTTAATTCAAACTCAATATACTTCAAGTGATGGAACTGGACTTAATGCTAATATACTGGACAGTATGGCCCAGCCTATTTCTCCTTTTTCTCCAAATCCTCTCTCTCTCTCTCTCTCTCTCTCTCTCTCTCTGCCTTTGTACAAATCTCTCCAAGGAATATTCTCTCCCCAACATCTTTCCCACTCCACTTGTCTAATCCTTACTTGATCTTTTTAAGACTGATTCCTCAGGGGATAAAACTGTTATGGAGGTAAAAATTTTATTCTACCTTCTTTATGTTCAGTGAACGGGAGTTGTAAATTTAAACTAACAAAACAAATCACTAAAAGAAAAGACAAAGTTTATTTACACATGCAATGGGCATGTTGGAGTGTTTAGTGATGTACAACTCAAACGGATTGTTACAATATGTGGCTTAGAATGTACTCCGGGAATGGAAGTGTTACCAGAGTTCTGGGATGCTGGGGGCTCTTGTCAGAATTCTTTCCAGCTTCTGTTTCTGAAGCACAAATTGGACAAGACACATACAAAAGGTAGCAGGACTTTACATTTACTAAAACTACGGAAAGAAGTATACTCTGCTAAGTGACAGCAGGGAACCAAGTGAGATCACAATGGCCAGGAGTGCAATGGCCAGTGCCTTCTGTAACCCTCATAATTCAGGGTGACATCAGATCTAGGCTGTTAATTCAAAAATCTGTTTGATTGTATTCTAGAAAGCCTGAAGGCAGCACTTTCTGATTGGCCCAGGTGCAGGGCTTGGGGACTATTTCTCTGTGTATGTCACATCTTCGTGATCCACGGGTCATGCCCACTTGCCCAGGCAGCCTGCCACGCCCTAATCTCTTGCCTCTGAACGGTGGAGGAAAGGTTACTAGGGAGCAACCAATGGGTTTCTGTTGGAGAGACAGTCCGATTTTTAGGAAAAAAAATCAGCCAGAGGTAAGGAACTTTATGATAATTCCTACTTTTTATGTAGGTGTAACTGGTCTTTCCATCTTCTTCATGCCCATGAAACAGAGATTCTTCTCTACTCTCCCTAATAGGGCCCAAGTTTCATCCATCCATGGCTCTCTGTCAGTCTACATCTGCATAGATTTATGAGAGACACTAAACATCAACCTATTAATGAAGACAGAGAAATATAGACTAAGTAAAGAGGCAGTGTATGATTTATCTCCAAGGAGTCAGGGGGTAAATATTTTTGGATTTCCAGGCTACATAAGCTCTATTTGAACTAGCCAATGCTGTCATTGTTACAAAAGCACTATGTCTTGGGCTGTGGATATAGCTATGTCTTGGGCTGTGGATATAGCTCAGCGGCTTAAGCCCTTGCCTGGTAAACTCAAGGTCACAAGTTTAATCCCCAGCACTGAAAAAAGAAAAAAAAAAGATATGTCAGCCAACAAAGAGGGATGTAAGTAGTTTCTAAAAATCTATTTATAAGGGCTAGCCAAATAGCTCAGAAGATTAAAGTGCCTGCAAGCAGGTGCTGGGGCCTGGGGTTCAATCCTGGGGGTACACTGAGATGGCAATTGAGACTGGGCATGGTGGTGCTCCCCTGTAATCACAGCTCTTGTGAGTCTGTAAACAGGCGAATCACTATGAGTCTGATCTAGTAGTGAGACCCTGAATACCCTGTAGACCCTTCCTTAAAAATAATGAAATAAAATAAAATAATAAAAACCTATTTATAAAAGCAAGCAGTGAACTAGATTTAGCCCAGGTCATAGTTTGCTACCTATCTGAAATCATTCATGTCAGGATGTGAAATAAACAAGGATTACTTTCATAAAGCATTGTCTTTTCTAGAATGTATGAAAATAATATGTAGTAGTTTAACATTGTTTGACACATGACTATGAAGAAAATTGGCTATTTGGGTAAAATATCGAATCTCATCTCATGTCATAAACTAAATAAAGATAAATTCAGTAATCAAATAGAGAAAGGTAAAACTGTAAAAAGTGACTTGTACATTTAGTCACTAAATAAAGAAAGATGTTGTAGATGTAAATCCAGAGGACAAAACAATGGATGATATACTTATGATCATAGTTTTTTGCCTTCTCAAACATCAAAAACGTTAAGAGCAAAATAAAAAAACAGGCCTCAAAGAGAAAGAAAACCTTGTCAGAATTAGAAGAAACTAATATCCTCATATAGAGTCCAAACTAATAAATGTATGAAGACTCTGGCTTAAAAATCAGGAAATGACTTGAATAGACAGCTGAGAGAAAAGAAGATACAAGTATTTTATATTCATATCTATAAAAATATGTAAATTATCAGGGAGGCTGAAGCAAGAGGATTTCAGGTTGAAACCCAGCCTGAGAAGCTTAAGGAATAGATATATAGAGCAGATTTTATCTATTTTCTCTTAATAAAAAGGTTTTTTTTTAAAATACTGCTTAATGCCATCATAGGTTAGTAAGAAAATCTCCTCTTGTGCTGGTTGAGATACAAATTTGAAAGAAAGCTTTTGGAAAGCCATTGCAATAGACACAAAGAACTTTAAAATGTTTTGACTCAGTGTTTTCCATTTAACTCATTTTTAAATAATCACAAATATATATCCAATTTATATTGCAAAGCATTTCATGTATTGTACACCACAGGACTCCATTTGGTTGCCTGCAACAAAAACCCTACTATGGTGGCTAGGCATGGTTGTGCACACATATACTTGCAGCACAGGGAGACTGAGGCAGGAGGAGCAGAAATTTGAGCCCAGGTTGGGCAATTTAGCAGTTTAGTGAGACGCTGTCTCAAGATGAAAAATTGAAAAAGGGATGGGGATGTAACTTTATGCAAAGATTCTGGGTTCAAATCCATGAAGAGGGAGAGGACAAAGGGGAGGAAGGTAGACAGCGAGCAAGACAGACTCACTTTATTATTGGATTAGGAGAGGTTCTTCTCTCAATGCATGAAGAAACCAGGTCTAGGAGCTCCCAAACTGAAACAGCTATTTTGAGAATGTCATCCGTGCAGCTTCTTGCTGTGGAGTTTGACTTCATAGTCTCAAGGACCAGAGTGTGAGAAAGGAGAAGTTTGAAAGGCAAATGACTGCCCTATCTAATGAGAAAAAAGATTGTCTTGGAACTTTCTCTGTCTGTCTGTCTCTCTCTCTCTCTCATTGAACTACATAATCTTTCCTGCCTTTACAGGAACATGGATAAGTTCATATGCAAAAGAGCTTAATTCTGCTGCAAATGAAATTGGTTTTTGTTTTTTTTTTTTTTTTCTTTTTGTCTTTTTTGAGTCAGGGTCTCGCTATGCAGTTCAGGCTGGCCTTAAGCTCACTTTGTAGCTCAGGCTGGTCTTGAACTCACAACAATCCTCCTGCCTCAGCCTCCCGAGTGCTGGGATTAAAGGCATGCGCCACCACGCCTGGCAGTTTTTTTTTCAATCAAAATAAAGGTGCACCTCGATATTAGATGGGCATCCCCATAGATTGGACAGGCACAAGCATGTGTGGCCCAGACACTTCCAAGGAAGGACCTGCTAGCCCGCTTCTGGTGTGGGACCCATAGACTGCATCTACCTCATAGCCAGGGGCTGCGGAAGTGCAAATAGTCACTACACCAAGCACTCCTCCTTCACACTGGACTCTATGGGCTGCATTAACTGCACAGTTTTGTTCTGTAGCAGTGGTTCTGGAGAGCACTGCCAAGTTGTTCATGGATTTCTTGGGGCTGCACTGTGGCTGGGCTTCCTGCAGCCCAGCTCTGTTTCTTTTGCTTCTCTTCACAGCTGTAGATCTCTCATAAATATCTTCATCCCAAATTCTATCTCCATCTATTTCTGAAGAGGAAAACCTGGAATATGCAAATAGTATTACTTATAATACAACATATCAATAGAAAAAGGGAGTAATGTATTATAGTGTGAAAAACTATTATGACCAATGAAGAAGAATTTACATGAAAGTTTAATGACTTAAAATATTTATCATGCAGGGGCCAGGGAGATGGCTCAGTGGAATAAACGCTTGCCTGGCAAGCGCAAGGGCATGAGTTCAATCTCTGGTTCCACCAAAAAAAAAAAAAAAAAAAAAAAAAAAAAAAAAAAAAAAAAAAAAAAAAAAAAAAAAAATATATATATATATATATATATATATATATATATATATATATATATATATATCATGCAATATTTAGCAAAAAAGACAAGAGAGGATATTTTTTTGGTGCAGGGTCTCACTACACAGCTCAGACTCATTGTGATCCTCCTTATTTCTGGCTCCCTAGTCCTGGGATTACAGGCATGCACCACCACATCCAGACTCCATCACTGGCTCAATGCACCCTGGTGGGGGGCCAGGCTTGGCATGCAGTGCCAGGGATAGAACCCCAGGCCCTGTGCTTACCTAAGCAAATGATTAGTTCTCTGAGCTATATCACCACCCTAGGATAGAAATGTTTGGCATTCTATATAACAGAATGTTATTTAGCAATGAATTCAAATAGAGTAATGATCTATGTCATAACAGCAGTAAAGCTCAAAAATGTTTATTAAGTGAGGAAAAAAATAAACACAAACACCAAGTATTGTGTCTTAGCGTGTTGGCACACACTTATAGTCCCAGCACTTGGGATGCTGATACAGACAATCAGTAGGAGTTCAAGGCCAGCCTGAGATACACAACAAGTTCTTGTTTCAGAAAACAAAAAATATTTTTAATTAATTTTATTGAGAAAGAAACAGCAACAACACAGTTTCAAAACCAATTAATAGGAAAATTTCAATAATTACTACATTGAATATTGTTGTTCAGAAAACCAAAAATAAAAAAGCCATGTCCAAGCACTCAGAAGAATGAGATGGGAGAATCACCATGAATTCTAGGCCCGCCTGGGCTATATAAGTGAGTGCAAGGCCACCCTATACTACGTAGCAAGACCCTGTCTCAAACAAAAGAAGACCATGTATTGTTTAATTCCTATACATGAAATACCTAGGTGACAAATTTTAGAGACACAATGGAGTTTCTGGGTGTCAGGCAGAAGGCAGACTAGCTATAAGTAAGCACAGGGGATCCTGGTGTAGTGGAAATGTTCTAAAACTAAATTTGGGTAATGGTTACATAATTTGGCAAATCTTCTAAAAGTCATTTGAAATGATGAATTTTAAGATATGCAAATTTTATCTCAACAGATTTTTTTAGGATTCCACAGCAATGACACGTAGAGGTGTGCTATAAACACATGCACTCCCTAAAATACATGTAATCCTTGTATACTGCAAATATACACTAATAAAATACATACACTTATTCTATAAGCATATATGCATCTGTCCTTGCATATGTATATCAAACTTTTAATAGTGATTATAATTTTGTTTTTTAATAATGGGCAATTTTTATTCTTAGAGTTTAGAAACATGTTTTCTCAGTACATGTCTGTAGTACATAATTACTATGTTCACCATGGGAAGTTGCTATAAGTACATAACACATCTTAATTGTTTATACCACTTAGGTTGTTTTTTTGGTATTTTAGAGAAGGGTCTACAGGGTGTTCAGGGTCTCACTATTAGATTGGACTTGCAGTGATCTGCCTGTCTACAGCTTCCCAAGAGTTGGGATTATAGGCACGCACCACCACGCCCAGTCTCAATTGCAAACTTAGCGTGCACTGGGGGCGGGGTCAGTGTAGTAGGCCAAGGGATTGAAGCCTGGTCCCTACGCCTGCTTGCAGGAGCTTTAATATGCTGAGCTATTTGGCCTGCCCATTTCTTAGCTTTTTTTTAATAGTCACATTTTATGTATCGAACATTTATTAAAACAATAAAATTAAAAACTAAAAGAAAACTTTTTGGAAAGATGAAGTACGGTTTCTTCTCTGCAAAGTATCTCCTAGCCAGACAGTCAACAGTCCAACAAGTACATGACGTATTGTGAAGGGGCTGGTGAGATAGTTCAGTGGGCTAAGCGCCTGCTTAGGCGAGTGTAGGGACCAAGCAAGATTCTATTCACGGCACCACATAGTATGCCAGCCCTGCCCCTGGGCATGCTGAGCAGACCGCTGAGACCAGGTATGGTGGCACGTACCTGTAAACCCAGAGGTGGGGAGGCTGAGACAGGAGCATCACTATGAGTTCAAGCTGCATAGTGAGATCCCGTACCAAATACACAAAAAAGACATATTATGGAGTATGGTTGTGAGAGATTAAATTCACAATAAATAATTGACTCTTTGAATGGATGAAATCTACTGTTTCCATGTATATCCATGTGTGTTACTAAAGAATAAAAATCCATAGGAGGACATGTGTTTATGTGGGACATTAATTTTGTTTGTCACTATAAGCTGATAAAGCACTTGCACCAGAACTTTTTGGGTTTCTAGAGCATCAGGGCTCACTCAGTTCACCCATGTGCTTTTAGAGGAGTAACCTTTCAAGAGTTCAAGTAATATTTTAGCAGGAAGTTGGAGAGATTTTAGTTGGAGCCAAAATAAATGACTACAATTGACTACAGCATGCCAAAGATGAGTAAAGCTGGTAGCTGTTAACCTGGTTTGCAAGTTTAGTGAAATATATTCTTTGCAATGTCATATAAATTATTTTCATTATGTAGAGTTGTTTGTTTGATTCATTCCCATCAGTGCCCCCAATTTGACTCTGTTGACTATGCATTACGTTCATGGTACAGTATCATCCTACTCTTATGTTTATCCAGGTCTCATTTCTTTTTTAATATTTTTTATTTTATTATTTTATTCTATTTTATTTTATTTTGCAGTACTGAAGATCAAACTCAAGGCCCTGCACTTGCCATGCAAGCTCCTATTCTACTGAGCTATCTCCCTGGACCCCTATTTTTTTTATTTTAAAGACAATATAAAAATAAGAAAGAAACATTAAACATGATATAGAATTTCAAAACAAGGTGATGGGAAATTAATAATGATTGTTATATTGCTTATTGTTATCTTTAAATTAGTTGTTCCTATTACCAGATTTAAGCATGCAAAATATGCCAGAAAAAAGTAAGGATTAACTGTTCCTTTATTAGCCATAGCTAATCTTGAAAACAACTAAAAAGCCCATCACCTGAGAAATAGATAAAAAAGATACAGTATTTTTATGCAGTAGAGTATTACTCAGCTATAAAAAAGTAAACTTGAGGCTTTTATAGGTAAATGGATGCAACTAGAGTCCATACTCATAGGTGAAATAAATCAGACCCACAAATGTAAACATCATATTGTGTCCCTAATGTGAAAACCTGAAAGAGTAAGCAAAATCTGAAAGGTGCAGCAGATATTGTGAAAGGGAAAGAAACTGCTAGGCAAAGGAGAAAAAAGGAAGGAAAGGAACAGCAAGGGTAATTGTACTACCAGGTTATCATTTCTAATACCTTGCTAAAATAATACTTTCAAACTTAGCAATTTTGTTTCTAAAGCAAGTTGTATTTTAATATGTTTCTTTAAAATATTAAAGTTCAGGGGGAAAATAATGACAGTAGAGCTTATTACATTAATGAGCAGCAGACTTTTTCTGATATCCTGGTCTCTGTATGTCTATATTCTACTGATTCAGTGCAGTAATGAAAATATGAATTTGTCATTATTTTCAATCACATATAAACAATTTGGAGACAAATTATATTTATTTTAGTAGCATATGTTCATTTTCTTTTAAAAAATCTTGCATTTTATGTTGTTAGTGGGTCTTTTTATTACAAATTCAAATGAAAGTTCTTATTTTTATATCCCTTTAATACTTGGGATTATTTGTATCAATTAAATGCTTCTAGTTTGCCAACCAATAAATTCTTCTCACAAGTAGAAAAAAAGAAAATGTGCTTTGCAAAGGATTCTAATTAGCTTGCAATTATCTAAAAAAATTAGGTCAACCTTTTTAACAGTCATTCAGGTTATTGTCCTCTGAGGTTCATTTTGAAATACCTTTTAATTTTCTATGCATGTTCATTATAGATATATTATAAACTCATTATCCTGAAAATATTAAATTATAATCTCATCACAGAAATACCAATATTAACATTGTAGTGTCGCTTCTTATAATTGTTTCCAATATAAGAAACAAACACAAAAATGTGTTCAGTGTTTACTGAGTCTCAGCTAAGAGGTAGGTTATTTTTAGAATGTGGCACCATAATTGCTACTGTGACAATTTACATTTATGGTCATTCAAATGTCCTTAAATGTCAGCAAATTTGAATCTGCTATATTGCTTAATTGCTCCATAATTATGAAACATTGGACTTTCCAAAATGTTGACAGCAAACTTTCCATCCTTGCCCTGTCCTAACAAGAGATAGACTTTCTGCCCCCTTACCTTGAACCTGGGCTATGTTTTATGACTTCATCAATCTGGCACCTGCGATATCATACGAATTTCAAGAGAGACTGTAAAAGATGACAATGGCTTCACCCTAATCCTCTTTTGAGGCTCTCATCCTTGAAACTGAACCAGCGTATTGTGGAAAAGTTAAAGCCATGTGGAGAGGGTATATGTAGTCATTGTCCCAGCTGACAACTACAGCTGAGGTCTCAGGCAACAGCCAGTGTCAACTGTCAGTGCATGATGAACACTGGCCTCCAAGTCACAGCAGCCAAAAGCAAGAAACACCAAGGCAGCTGTACCAGCTGAAGCCCTGAGAGTCACAGATTCATGATCAAAACACATACAGCTTCTTTCAAGTCACTAAGTGGCCAGGTCATTTGTTACATTGCAGTAGACAACAACAGAGCAAAATGCCTTTGAGTTACCATGCCACAGATTCCATGACCAGTTCCTTGTTTTTACATGAATATCATTTTATATACCTCTCTGGACACAATAGTATGGGTAACATTATTCCTCGGAACTGATTTCCTAGAAGTGAAGGTCAAATGGTATGCACATTTTAAAGAACTTTGCTGCCACTTTTAGGACTTTAGATTGATTTAGTGTAACAGCTCACAAATATACCTGGTTAGAAATAGTTATATGTAAAATGCTTCAACAAAATCAGTCACTATAAACTCAGTGACTGTAAAGGAAAGATATCTGAGTGTAGGAAAATCACCAAAAGTGCTATCAAAAAGAAGTTTCAACTTTTAAGTCTAGGAAAATACATTCATATATTTAAAATAAAACATTGATCACATAAATGTGAATTTCAGAAATGAGTGTCTTACTCCAGTCTGATTCTAACTTTGTCACATACAATCCCCAGATGAATCCCAAATACACTCAGTCATTTGGTATACCACTGGTCATAATATAATAGACTTCATTGGTCAGTTATAGCTGTTAGAACTTAAATGTCTCTAAGTTTACAAATTTCCCTTGAACTTTGTAAAGAACAAATAATTCTATTGCAATCTAAAGACATTATGCTAAGCAAGGCTTTCCATCTAAATCCGTATTGTCAGATGACCAGAGGCCATGGCCTCGCCAGTAGTGAAGAACAGCTGAGAACTGGGGTATGATCATTACCTAAAAATGGTAAGCATAGAAATATTGAAAGACAGTGCTTTTGTAATAAGTACTGCAAATGTTTCATGTCGTTCTTATCTGTGCTTTACTAATTACCTATAGATGTGTATTACCTATCACTTTCCCATATAATATTACTAATACTAATATCATAGCTGTGTGTAGCCATTTACAACATGTTTGCCCTTCTGTTTTCATTGTTTCCCTTAATCTTCATAACAAAATAAAGAGTTAGCACTATTGTCTCTACTTTATAGATGAGGAACACAAGTCTGTGGAAGTAATGAGGCAGAGAGAGCCAGAAATTGAACACAAGTACCCTATTATAACTTTAACTTGAACCTTTCAAAACTAGAAACAAGGGAATTCTATCCTATCCTCTGAGGTTTGTCACTTGCATTATGGTGAAACTTGTCACATAGGGTTGTGGTTACCAAATTGTTTCTGTAAAGTAGCAGATGGCAACCATTCAGCTTTGTAGATCCTGCAGTCCACTATGCAACCAATCAACTCTGCTATTGAAGTACCAAAGCAGCCTGGGACAATATGCAAATGAGTGGGTGTGACTGCAATGCAATAAGCTTTTATTTACAAAGACAGGCACAGAGCCACAGTCTGTCAACTCCTGACCTAAGAAGATGAGTGAAACACAAGGGACAGTCATATCCATTTCTAACTTCCCAATCCCCACTGCATTCAATCCCTCCTCCTACAATAACTATTTTTATTAGATCTCTGTTCATCTTTCCAGGGTCTCTCTCTCTCTCTCTGTCTGTCTGTTTCTCTCTTCTTATTTGCACACACTTCCTCAGCACTTCATATTCATTCCTGACCTTCTGTGCATAGTAGAATATAGAGATCTGGTACCCTTTCCACTTTCCTGCCTTATAGTATTTCACTCCATAGAGAGGTGCCACACATCCCAGTGTACTTCTGGGCACTAGGATGGTTTCTGTTACACTGCTTCAGCACGTGATATTTATACTGGTCTGGGGATTTTGTGCAATAGGCACCTAGCAGTGAGTGGCTCCTATGGACAAAGGTTCATGAATTTGTAAATTTGTTCCAGATTGTTAAGTTTCCACTCTACTGGTAGTAGCAACCTAAGAGATTGGCCCTTTCCCCAGCCCTACCAATTGTGAGTGGGACCCCACTTTTGGATTTAGTCCACTCAGTTAAATGAGAAATGATACCTGAGCATAATTTTAATTTGTACTGATTTTATTGCCAGTGAGAAAGAATAACTTTTGGAATACTTTAGGACTTCTTTAATGTCTCCTTTTATTTCATGACCTTTGTCTGCTTTCTCCTGGGTAAAGGTTTTGCTTTTGCAATGTTTGAGCACTTGCCACATATGAAAGAGACTTGCCCTTTGTTCTGAAGATTCATCATTTCTTTTGACTTACATTGGTTTATACATGAGCAGGTTTTTATTTTTATATAGGTAAATGTATTGATCATAGATAGACACAGATATACTGCAAATATAAACACCTAGGTATAAACAATATAGGTATATAGTTACAGATATAGACAGCAAGTTTAGATATACATGTATGTGGAATTTTAATTTTGTACTGAACATCTGAGGTAAAGATCAGATGAAAAGAACAGAGGCAAGGATGAGAGTCACAAAGATATCAGAGATTTTATTTGCAAGGGAGTTTATATCAGAAGTTTCAGTGGATTTCCCAAGTATTTTTTTAAGTGGTGAGACTGGTAGTACATAGCAGTGCAGAGAAAAACTATGACTTGGGATACAGCAAAATGGCCGAGAACTGTATAATTCTTGATAATGAGGAAGAGGAAAATCTTTTATAATCAAGAAAAAAATAACATTAAAGAGTGCCGGTAAGTTTGAAAAATTTTACACAGATATTTTAAATACCATTGTGGTTGTTTACATATAATTTGACTGAACTGCTCTTCAATTACGGATCACAGAAACATTAGTATTAGTGTACAAGGGTTGAACAGTGATGCAAAAATCAAAATATTCATTTTGAACATTATTGTGCTGCTATCAGGTTGCAAACTTCCAAAATACTGGCTTCTGCAATTTTATATTGTTTTGTCAGAATTCTCTTCCCAGTTTATTCATCTCATCCTGCTTCCACTTCTCTCAGCAAAACGGAATCAGAAAACTGAAGTTAAGAAAGACAGAGAAGTTACAGCATCTGCTATGTACCTCAGGCTCAGTTTTGCTATTGAGATAGCCATGTCACCAAGCACATGCAATTTTTTACAGAGAGGCTCAGACAGGATGGGGGTCTGGGGTGGGAGTGCAGCCAGAACTGTGATGTCACAGATTGCTTTGTCTCTTGGGAAGCTCATCCATCAAACCGTCACCCCTGATTCTATGCAAGGTCACTAGGGAAAGAGGCGGCGTGCCCCAGTTGGGCATTCTGAAGTGTTAGTACGCCGAGGAGCTGGTGGTGCAGAGGCGATTCATTTTGTTTCAAAGGCCCAGTGGCATGCTGCAGAACACAGGCACAAGCACAGCGCAGCTCCTTAGAGATAATGACTCTAAGGCAAAAAGCCCTCATTGCAAAATGGAGAACTGTGCCCTGTACTTGTCTCCACTGTGATTTATTTGTTTCTGCTTTTAAATGATGTAGTGAAAAGGTAAGTCTTCTTTTTACAAATTGGAGGGGAAAGGGAGAATTTCATATTGCATAGAGCCTATCCGAAATTCGTCTAATACTTGTCACAAGTTACACGGACATTTGGACTTACGAAGTGTGGATATGATTCTGAAATGGAAGTGTGACTCTCGCCCTGGGAGATAAGGTAATCTGATTTTTAAAAAGTCATCATCTCTTACAAGTTAGCAAGATTTCTGTTCATTTATCACTGCAAAGACTTTCTTTTTCAGACAAATGTTTGTAAAAATAATAATCCTCAGTGTCTTTGATAGTGCGGATAGATGTTTCTGTATTTGATCTTGCACTTTTTCTTGCCTGTTCAGTGTGTTCCCTGTTTGGAGATAAAATTACAATCAGCTGTTGTGTTTTGTCAAGGTGAATGTGGGCAGCTCTCGTGGACTGCTGCAGAACTTGGTGAAAATTTTTTCTGTTCTGAAAGGAAGTGAGAGTTAAGAAGTGTCACACCGGGATGTAGTTCTGAGCAAAGCATCCCTTGTGTGACAGTGAGGTGTCTGGGGGGGGGGGGGAATAGTGCTCACCTCCAAGTCTGGTCACCACCTGCCCTATCCTCGCACTCCCTCTGTAGTTTGTTTTCTAGGCAATGGAGAGTCCTGAGGGCTAGGTTCCAGGCCTCTCATTAATGCCAGCAAGCGCCCCCCTTGCACTCCCTCCCCTCCTGCTCCCTAGGAGAGGCGCTTCTGCAGAAGTCATTTGGTGTGTGTGTGTGTGCCGGTTTTCCTTGTGGGAGGATTAGAGAATAGGAGTGCTTTGTGAAAAAAAAATCCTGGGAGAGGTTGCTGGGGAAAGAGCAAACAGAGCAAAGGCTGACTTCAGCTTCCCTAGTCCCTTTTGTCAAGTAGCCCTGAGAGTCCAGTGGCCTGGCTTCCAGCAGCCAGGGTTTCTTCCATCTGCATCGGACGGAGAACCGGTAAGGCTAAAATTTTTTGCTACTGCTCTGGGATGCTATTGCCATTGCTTTTGGAAGTGCTTGGTCGGAAGCAGGGGAAGTTGGTCAGAGATTCTGGGGACACTCTGCATTGTCTTTGCCTAGAGTGTGGGAAAAGGTCTGTTTCCGGTGCAAAAACAGTTGTGTTTCTAGTAGCCCACAGAAGAATTATACTTTTCTCAAACTTGATTAGCATCATTTCTGAGCGATGGGCTAAAACAAAATGCATACACAGGCAAACTAAGCCCCCCATTGAATGCAGTCATCTGGAGGATAATCGCATTTTAAAGTAGTCTATCTTAATTTCATTAATTTAACTCCATGTGTGTGGCAAAGACAGGCCTTTCTGGAAAATTCCCAGTTATCTATTTCCTGCCAGAAGATATTTTACCTGTTTTGTAAACAACCACTGCTAAGAATCCCAGCAGTGGCAAGAATACATTCCAGACCATGTGAGAGCAGGCAGGCCATTCCTTCTGAAAGGGGAAAAATGGAATTTGGAGGTAGTCAGGAAGAAGTTGATAGTCTGCATTTTTTACACATCGAGTGTTCTCTTCAGAAAGAAATGAGGCTCCTGTCCCAGAATTAGAAAGAATAGGCAGCACACAGGGCCTTCTGCCTTTCCACAAGCCTGGCTCATTCCCAGAGCCTGACTTGGCACAAGTTGGCCCTCATTCCCTCATTCCATTCTGTTATTCCTAGGACTCATTTTGGCATTTGTGTGAAGACAGATAACATGTGTATTATTTGTATGTGCACATGCACATACATACACACATACACACGTACACACACTTCCTACATATCCTTTTATTATTTCCCCAGAAACTTGGGCCTGAGTATTTTACAAAGATGAGAGTTCACTTTGAGGCAAATCGTCTCTCAGGCAAGCTACAGAAGTCCTTAGGGTGCTTTCAGAGGTGAGGTGAGGATATGAGGAGCCCAGAGCAGTGGCTGGGCTGCTCGGGTTGTTTCTGTGATGGACAAGTCCAGAAACCTCTTCTAGTAGCTCTGAAGCAAATTCAAGAAAACCAGCGCATCCCTCCCCCATCCACAGGACAGTGATAATCTTTGTTGTCATTTTCCTGAGAAAGTTTGGGTGCTGCACTCATTCAGGTACTTCTCAGAATTTTCCCCTCCTCATTGGGATGAAACTAAAACCCTTGCTCTTCAGCAAAGTTACCACCACAATCCCTTTCTTTCTAATCTTAACGTATGCCAAACTGTACACATACTACCATTGCACCTGAATCTGTCCATCAGAGAAATACTGATCAAGTAACAAGATTCAGCACTTATTATCCAGGTCTGCAACTTCGACTTCAATGGAAACTAGGTCAATGGAATTTTTCTTCTTATTGCTAGATCTTAAGATGACCTGATTATTAATATGTTTTAAAACATGTGACCATTATTTAGTAATACACATATTTTTAAAACTGTATAGCCATTTAAATAAATTTCTTTGAATGCATATTAATAGGAAAACCTTTACAAATGATCTTTCTTTCTTTAAATAAGTTCATTACTTGCCTAAAGTATTTTTGTCAGAAAAAGGTCAATTCCCGTCCAACTTCAGTTTTTTATTCTTCTACCTACTGAAAATACTAATTCAACCAAATGGCTTTATCTTCACCTTGAGGAACTATTTACAGAAGGCTGGCAGTTAATTTGGGGGCCCTGAATGTGAGATAACAGTTAATCAATTTACCTAAGGACTGTGGGGACACCCGGGAGGCTTTCAGATTTTGATCAGTGTCATTCACCATTCTCTACCTCATGGGCATTTTGCTTTCAAAGACTATTTACTGTCATAATATTTGAGCCCCAAGAGCATGGAGTTTATTAGAATTGATTTTCTTTCCAGGCTGATATTTTAAAACACTTCTGCTGGTCATTCTTCACTAGTGCTTTCTGAGATTGTCCTTCCTCTGGCATGTATTTATTAAAAGCCTGGTCCAGCCTACATTTGCTGTGACAGATGAAGACTTTTGCTTTGGTGAGGCTTTCTGCAGAGATAGGCAAGCCTAGAAGGGAGAGACCAACGCTTGTGGTTCTAACAATCGTTTGCCTGCTCAGGTGGCTCAATAGCAAATGTGCTTTCAGCAACAAAGGAAAATGCTAATTCTCCTGAATTATTGATATATTAAAATATCTTACTGGCTACTTAGAACCTGAATGCTGAGTTAATCAATAACCATATCACATTGCAAAGACCCTCTGTAGGTTCTTCTAGTTGCTGAGCATTTAAATAATTCAAGAGAAAAGTTTCTCCTGAATTAATCTGACTACTGCAGATATTAGGAAAGTATAGACCAAACCTTTCAGCAAGTTTAGTGTTTATACCTAATAAATACTATTCTTTCTCATTTTTTCTGTTAGATGGTTTTGTTGAATGTTACGCAATATCTGGTATATATAATTTGCAATAATATCAATACAAACAAGAATCATGGGGAATAAATTAACATTTCATGGTATGCCATGTACTACATATTGCCCTGGTCCCTTTACAGTTATATAACCACTTACTCTTCTGAACAATTGTGCAAAAATAGATATTTTACCCATTTTAAAGATGAGAGAGTGAGGCTCTAAGAATTGAAGACTGAAATAAATGGTGCCATATCACTACTACAGGCATCAAACCTAGATCTATTCTGCTCTACTAAAACACTTCTGAGACCATTTCTAAACTGTTCCCTCACCATGTAGTGGCTTTCTCCTTGGATTCTGTAACCTTTGGTTAATTCCCTACATCTTACCTCAGTGCTTCCGGTTTCTCTCCTTTGACCATTTCTGCCAGCTCACTAACTTCTTTTATAAGCAGACCACTAAATGTGTAACTATGGATAGGACAACACTGTACAAATATCTGTACTAAAACTTTTGAAACATCAACAGCAATATATGAGTTGAAAACATAGGGTTATCACATAGTAGATTTACTGGGTTAGGATAAATGAGAGGTCAGCTGCTTTGGGCAGTGGTCACAGCTGCTGTGCTTTTTTCCCCAGGTATACAGGAGAGTGCTCCAACCCATGTACACACTGGGATACAGTTTTGTCTTCTCAGTAGAAAGCTGAGTTTCCACACCTGCCTGACCTCACTTCCTGCCTCCAGAAGTGGGCAGAGGAAAGGAAGTGTTGTAGAAATCTGGGAAATGTGTCTTCTGCTCCCAACTGAAGCTACTGTTTAAATGAAACAAAATCATGACACATTATTTCTTAAAAGACCTTTTCTTTTTGAGTTAGGACAAAATGTGTAGTCGAGCCTAGCTGTAGACTTGCTGTATAGCCCAGGTTAGCCTCAAACTCATGATAATTTTACCCTCAGTCCCTAGAATGGTGGGGGATTATAAGCATATGCAAAGGAGTTTGACTTACAAAACACTTCTGAGTGTGTTAGTCAATTAATTTGATGCACTCATAATCATTTTACCTCAACACATTTATTTCAACACTATCCAATTGCTCTATTAGTTTCCGTCACTACCAAAACAAATGATCACAAAATTATTAACAAAGCAAAAAAGTACACATTTAATTTCCTATATTCCTGAAGGTCTAAAACCTCAAATAGGACTAAAATCTAGGTGTCAGCATGCCAAGCTCCTTCTGGAAACTATGGAGTAGAACCTGTTCACTGTTTTTCCAGGTCATAGAGGTCACCAGCATACATTGACTCATGGCCTCACTCTACTTCCCTTGTCACGTTGCCTTCTCTCATGTTGACCCTGCTGCCTTTTTCTGTCCATAATAAACCTGCAGTGATTACACTGAGCCCACCAGGGACCTGTGGAGTCTTTCTATTTCAGCATCCAATGTTTGGGGGTTAGAATGTGGCCATCTTTAGGAAGCCATGACACCATTCTTTATATGTACTTGGTAGCTACCTGTTCCGTGCTCTTATAGGCACTTGGCAGCTGTGGAAAGATTTCAAGTGAAACATTTCAATAGATGAAATGAACAGGTTTCCATGTTAGAAAGCTCACAGAAACAGTGCTATGGAGATGGAGCCCCAACTAGGAGGCCAGTTGAGTGTAGGAGACAGAGGTTGAGAACATGACTTGTCAGAGTTTGTAGAGAGGACCAGGGAAGAATTTAAGAGAAAGAAGTTCCTAACTTTAATAGCTTGGAAAGATATGGAGGAAGTAGAGAGAATGGGCAACTCTGGGACACAAGCAGTGAATATGTCTTAGCCTAAAAGTTCTGCCTATAGAACTGACTCAAAACATCTTTTCCTTCATGTAACTCAAAACACATCTGTGAAGACACTGAGAATAAAAATAGCAAGGATTCATATTTGTTAAAAATTTCACCTTATTCCAAGAATATAACAGTTAATCTTCATATCAACCCTTTGACATAGATATTACTGTTACTCCATTTTATATTATAAATGTCATCCCACTTGATATTACATTGTCATCCCATTTTTCAACCAACACAAAGAAAGTTATACAATTTTCCTGATGTCATAGACATTTTCAAAGGAATGGAAGACATCTGAAATCAAGTAGCCTCACTCTAGGGTTCATCACTTTAATTCATCCACTCAGCTGCCTTGCTAAGCTAGCATTTATAATTTATTTCCTAAGATTTTTTTGATGAGAGCTATCTGTACACTTCCAAAGTGGGGACACAAGGATAGCAATTACTGCTATTAGGATAAACTGTGAAGGGTTGGGGGAGCAGCTGAATAACAGAGCATGCCTATCTTTATAAGGCCCTTTCTTCAATCCTCAGCAGGGGAGAAACATTTTGAAAAGATGGACTATGAATTTATCTGGGGCCAAGTCGTGTACACTCCTGGCCATCAAGAAGGTGTGATCCATGAAAAATGTAGTATTTATACAGAGCAGTAGACAAGACCTATCAGCAAAATTAGAAAGTGATCTTATTTCCTTGCTCTCTGAAAGTTTATATCCACCTGAGAAAAAACCTTATTGCATTCATAAAAAGTAAATGATCCAAAATTAAATGGTTCTAAGTACACTTTTTAAGGTGCTGGTATCTTGATAACATTGTTCTTAACATAATTAGCTACTGGGTGGAGCTGCCTGGTCAATATGAAGATTTGAGTATGTAGTCTTTAAAAATTAGTTTTCCCCAAGAAAGATGTATGTAAACATTTTACATTCCATTTTTAATCTTCATTAAATATTCTACAATTTTAGAAGGGTTGTGATGAAATCATATAATGTGACTGTAAACAACTACAGTAATCATTAATTAACAAATACCTTTTGAAGAAATACTACTACTATGTATTTTTAATAGCTAGATCATCCTTTTCTACTACACATGCATTTAATAAACAATTGTTTAACATCAACTGTGTGTTATTGAACACACATTCAATTATACTTATTCTTTTCGATTCTTATTAAAAGTAAAATACCCTCTTTGCAGCAGAAGGGAAGGAGTCTCAGACAATAGTCAAGCCATATTCAAACTCATGGCTTTTGCCCTTCATCCTCAAAGACTTCCCCCCAGGCCCTCAAACCTACTTAGGTAAGATGCGTATTCTACAGCCAGGAAGAAAGACTTCATGATTTTCTACACTTATCAGAGTAAACCAAGACAGGCTAACTATAACCTCATGATCAAAATCAAATACATTTTGGAGATAATTATGTATATGTTAACTAAACCAGTACTCCTATTTATCAAGGTAATCTGCATATTACATCAACGATAGAGAATACCACAGTCCATTTGTCAAAATGATTATTCTCTGAAACTGTAATTTGCTTCAAAGTGAAAATTCCAACAACCATAAAGTTTACCCAATAGCTTGCTAGCTAATTCTTGAGAGATTCAAGGCAACATCTGTTCCGGCTTATTACTATTCACCTATGTGTTGGCATAATACTTTCTGTAAACCTTCCAAATGTTCTAACAGCATGGTGACTTCTCTCAAGACTCATGACAGGATAAGAAGAGTTAGAACTAGTGTCCCAGGATATCTGGCTCTGAATTTAATGTTTAAAGTAGATCATACTTAGTTTTAATGCAAAATAATATGAAATTACTGGTAGGCTCATTTAGACATGGGGAAATGCCATTTAATGTTTTCAGTTATATGGTCCTTACAGGATCACATTAGCAGACAAACTTAGTGGCAGTGCTTAATGGTGAGAGTCGAATGCCATATTTAGAGAGAAAATCCATTCACCTTTATTAGCACTATGCAATCAAACATCTCCCAGTGTTTTAGATTTTTCAGATTTATGAAAAATAGAAGCTAAAATCCTAAGTTGGAATCTAAAATTTACCAGTATTCCATAAGATCTGTGATGTCAATTCAAGCCTTCAGTTGAAAAATATTTAATAACTTCCAATGCAAAATTTGGATATTCTTGTATCAGAATATTACTCTTCCCTATAGTGCCGTATGAGAAGGATAAATGAACACTTAATTTTGTTCATTTATATTAAGATGATGAACAAATGTAATTTCAGAGCCAGGGATATAGCTCAGCAGCATAAACGCCTGCCTGGCAAGCACAAGGTTGTGAGTTCAACCCCTGGTACCACAAAAAATAATGTAATTTCATTATATGTGCATAAATTCAAATGCAAAGAGCCTTAAAGTTTCTGCAAACACAATCTTGTCCACTGAATTTTATTTGATAACATCTACTTGTTCATGACATATGAAAGCAAATATTCTAAAGCTTTTATAAGTATAAGGGAATTATTCATCTTTATGAATTACATAACTTTCCCTCTATTATAATGCACTGTAGAGACTCAAGAAAAGTGAGAAAACAGAACATAATAGGCTTTTAAGCCTTATATTTTCATTTAGGAAAACTTTCCTAAAATTAAATTAGCAAATAGTTCATTTACTAAACATGGGCAGAAGGGCTATAAAAATGTATATTGGAATGAAGAGAGTAATTTATTTTATAATGTAAAACTTAATAAAGATTTAATGATCACCCATAAGCCTTTAAAAGGATGTGGTCAATAGTGATATGATAGGTGAATACAGATGGCTATTTCAGCTGTCTAAAACTGCTTATATCGCTTTCCATGCTGCTTTTTGGAAAGGGTGGCCACAGAATAATGCAATAAATAGTTGCAAAATGGTTTCTATCCCAAGATGCCCTCTCAGCGACTTCTAGAGCTTGAGCTGCTTTTTCTGTAAAACCACATGCTGCATTTTGGCTTCAGAATTGAACTAACCACTTTCTGATTTATACATTTAATGATTTCAATAGAATGGAATAATTTCAGTGGTGAAAGATTATTATAAGGGCTTCATTTCATATAAATGTGTTTTTGCTTGTTGCTTTTAATTGAATCTAAATGCATGCTATAGAGGAGTTAAGTCCATGGCATCTTGGTTAATCTTCGTGGATGAGTTCCAGTTCTTTTGGTGATAGAACTAAAAGCTCAGAAGATGCTATGTATCAGCAATGAAACAATTAGGCTTTGAGAAGCTTTGGGGAAATTACTCAAGCAGTGAATTAATCATTGTGATTCTGGTCCCCCTTCACAAATGCCAGTTCTCCAAAAGGACTCCTTCCACCCACCCCTATTCCTAGTACTCTTATAAAAGTGAAAAATTTCATAAACGTTTAAAAAATATTATGAAATCTCTTTTCGTGCAGTACAACTGGTATTCTTTTTCAAACATGTATTTTCATAATTAAACATCCTAAAATACAAATCCCATTATTATTTGTTATGTCTAGTCAGTAATTAGACCTCAGCTGGTAGGGCAATTTCAGAACAGAGTTTACCAATTTACATACTAATCCAGCAGAGTCTGGTGGGACATGATTAGCATAGATTCAGTCAACATCTTAATTAGCCCTCATCCCAGCATGCACTCTGAGGTGCCTTGCCCTACCCCCACCTTTGTGTGTCTTATTTTGGCGATTCTTTTCTTCAACAAACTCCCACTTTTAAAAACATAACATCCAGAGCTCTTTTTCATAGATTAAATGGATCCATCTCAAAGTATAGTAGTCTGCTATGGAGGGCATTTTATCTTAAACCCTGGAAATGTGAAATTTTGGCCAAGCAATTAATGAGAAACCAAAGTATCAAAATGTAATCTATAATGTTATACTGTACCCACTCCATAACCTCAACCTCAACTTCAAGTGGAAAACTGTAGAAGCCATCCTCAACATGTGAGAATATTATATTTTTTAAGACCAGTAGGAAGATATAGTCTTTATTTCCAGCCATTATCAGGCACCCACTGCAAAATTTACCAACTATCATTGCAGATAGTTCCTTATACCTAACTGAAATCTTCAATTTTTCATATATAAGCTTCTTGTCTGTCTATACACTGAAAAACAGATAGCAATCTATGAAAAGCTATCCACTGAGCTGAGGGCCATAATTAAATTATTACCACAACCTTTTCTTCTTCAGGTTAAATTTTTCCAGCTCCTTAGCTCCTCTAAGGTCCCTTTCAATTATTTGAACTTCTTTGTGATTTTCCTCTGAACTCTTTCCAAATTGTCTACACTCTTTTTTAACTGTGGTTCTCAGAACTAGGCAGAGTACATTTAAAATAGTTTGAATAACCAGATTTCCTGAGGACAAATATCCAATGCTGTAGTGTACCTTCATATTTAATTCTTTTTTTTTTACAATTAATGATTTTTAGTTAGCTTGCTTGGCTTATTTCTCTGCTATTTAAAACTAATTTGATTTTTCTATTTGTGTGCTATTCAATGACCCAAAAGAGATGCTTCCTACTTCTATCTGCTCTATGCTTATTTATTATTATTATTATCATCTTCATCATCATCAACATTTTAGAGTTTATCAAGGACATTTGACTTTTTTATTTTAGTTTGTAAAGCTGTAAACTAGTGGTATCTACTCTTAGGTTGTTTTCTTTGGTGGAACCAGGGATTGAAACTTGCACTTGGCCAGGGGAGTGCTTATTCCATTGAGCCATCTCCCTGACCCTTCTCTCAGTTTTGACATCATTTTCAAATTCAATTTGACTGTTACCAGAAAATTATCACACAATCCGAGGGAATAAAGACTTAAGAGTACCTGGGAAGATGTCAGGAGTGTGTCACTTGCTGAGGGTGGCCTCCCATGGGCTCATTCTCCAGCTTTCTGCCATCCTGGCCCACTTTTGACCTTTGCCTGTGGGGAAGTACTCTTCCTATGTGAATTCTCTTTTTTATCTTCACTCATTTCTTCTGTCTTCCTACCACTTTTCCTACCAGTACTTTCCAGCCACCCCTGCTTGAGTTTGTTCCCCGGTGAGAAAGTGTGCCTAATAGTAGTGACTATAATATTACTATACGAAGAAAATCAATGAATCTGGAGAAAAATCTCAGACACTTGTCCTTCCAGTTTTGTTCTGGCTTAGTTGAAATTGGGACATGCAAATCACAGGTAAGAGCAAGTTAAAATGAAACAGTTCAAATATTCTATACTGGACACACACTTTCTAGTGATGCTGATGGAAATTCAGAGGCCCTTGTTGCTGGGAGGCTCTGTTTACTGCTTGGTTGTTTTGGTTTACCTTTATTTTTGGACAAGCAATTGAAATTTACATGTGCATATTTGGCACAACCTAAAGCTTTATATTTTCTCTCTGGTAAGCAATGTAGAGTTGATATGCACTTCCTTAATTTATTTCTCATTCTGATTCTTAATGGCTTTTTAAAAATCATGGTGAAATGGCTACATTTTCTCACCTTAACCTAAACAGGCCCAGAGTATGTGATAGAAGGGACTTTAAGGTTTACTGATTAACAGTGGTCATTAGAGTAAATTTATCATCTCAGGATAACAAAAGTGCTTATTTGTGGAAATGTAAAATGTTCCAAGTACCTTGGAAATCCTCTGAAATTTCCTCAGTATTAAGCACAGAGTTACCATGCAATTCAGCAAGTCCATCCAAAGGTTCACATCCCAGAAAAATGAAAATATATATCCATACAAAAACATAAACGTGAATGTTCACTAAGGTATCATTCACAATAAATAAACAGTAAGAACATCTCCAATGTTAAACAACTGACAGATGGACAAATAAAATGCAGTACAATCAACCAACAGAAGACTACTGAGTCATGAAAAGGAATGAAATACTGGTACATTATGTTAATTTTTTTTTTTTTTTTTTTTGTGGAACTGGGGATTGAACTCGGGCCCTTTCGCTTGCCAGGAAAGCACTTATTCCACTGAGCCATCTCCCTAGTGATGTTAAATTTTTAAAATGTAATTGCCAAAAATCATATGCCATATGATTCCATTTATATAAGTATCCATAATAAGCATATCAGTAAAGACGGGAAATAGATCAGTGCTTGCAAGGGGCTGGGGGTGGTGAATAAGGTGATAGGGAGCACCTGGTTGCAAGGCTTCTTCTCTGAGCAGTGAAGCTGGTCTAGAATTTGACTGTGTTGATGGTTGCACAGTCCTGTGAATATACTGAAGCCCATTTCTTTTTATGTATTTAATCAGTGAATTGCAAGACATATAAGTTATATCTCAACTAAACTATTTTTTTAAAAAAAAAAGAAGTCACGATACAGAGCCAGATGTGTCTAGATCATGGACAAAATGTATGCAATTATTACAATGTTTTAATTACATAAGTTCTGTTATCATTTTATAAATGTTTGCTCCAAGTGCCACTACTGGAAATGTTATGGAAGACAGTGTAAGGGCAGTTGTCTGGAAAATGTAAGCAAGAATGAAGTACCTCAGATGGGGATGGGCTCGGAGTTATAATCCACATCCTTGCCCTTGTCTGCAGGACAAGACTAGGCCAAAAACTGGGCCTCTGTAGAATTCAGCTGCCCACTGTTTCTGAGAAAAAAAGATGTCTTTTGGCAGCACCAGGGATTGAACTCAGGCCTTTACGCTTGCCAGGGAAGTGCTTATTGCATTGAGCCATCTCCCCAGGAGAAAAAAAAATTCAGTAGCCTCTAATGAGCTCACAGAAGTACTTTTAAATAAAATTACATGTATGCTCTGTTGGTCTCTTATAGAATGTCATGGAAATGCAAAGAACTATCACCAAATCTGAGGTATATATTATAAACCTCACACGTATGCATGTATAATGTGTTGATACTGAGGCTGCATTAGGGGATTCCTAGGGCCCTGTTGATCCTGAAATTGTAAAATTGTGTACTCATCCCACACACATTAGCATGGTCTAAAGAAATAAAAATGAACATTTGTATTAGATTTGGCTTTGGTTTGTGATATACTTTATACTACTTTTTAATCTCTAAATTTCTTTCATGATGGCAGGAATAACCAATCAATGGTTTTAACTATGGAGAACTTGCTAAAGTAGCACAAAAATGAGAGATCTAATTATGTCCCAAGATTTACAGGACTGGTAAATACTGCATTAGCAGCTCCTGGAAGAACATCTTTTTTTCTTGTTTTCGAAATCTGGTATTGAACTCCAGCCCTTGCATTTGTCATGGAAGCACTTATCTGGAAGAACATCTGAAGCAGTAAAAGTAAATAGTAGTTGTTTACAGAATTCTCTCTGAATGTGCTTAAAGTTGTTAGGTAGACAGCATTCTTATTGAGAAAATTAACTCACTGTTAAAAATTTCTTTGATTCCACAAGCTAAAACAATTTCAGAGAAGAATGCCATCTGACTCTGTACCGGTAATTCCCTAAACTCCACTGAGACAGCACATTTCTGTACTATAAAGAAAAACTACCTTTAATATTTTGCATAGAAAATACATTTTTGCGCTAACTTTGTTTCACAATAGGGTACACACAGAAGAGTTTGTAAAACTAGTGCAGAGTCCCTGAGCGCCATTCATAAAACTTCCACCAACAAGACTGTCTTTTACGAACGTAGCAGTCTCAAAACCAAGACATCAACATTGACACTACACTATCAGAATTACAGGTTTTCACAGTGGTGAAATTTCCTTTAGAAACTGGACTGTAAATGGATACAGCTTTCCAAGTTTCATGTGGCACAGTTCAGTGTTTTCACTGGGTGGACAATTTGATTTTTCATATAAACAAATATTGTCTTCATTTTGTTAATTACAAGCACTGACACCTAGCTAATAGTTCATTTTTATCTTGCATTTGTATCGAAAAATACCAATAGGCTTCATTTAAAAACATATTACTATTTTTTAAACTCAGCATTGCTTTCAAACAACACTCAGATCATTAAATTAAATCTTCATTGTTCCCTTAGAAGTGGCAGCCATTATTAAAATGTATTTTGCATATTGTGTTTCTGTAATTATGTCTAATCAGTGTGAATTGGTGCTGTAGTAAAATACTTAATTAAAAACACATATTTGAGATACAAGTGGGAAACAAAGAGAAACTCTCCTCATTTGCTTCTATGTGCCAGAAGCTCATAGAAAGTTGAAATATTAGACAAGACCAGAAGCCTGGAAAAAAATGTGTTAATAAGTAGAAGATGCAAAACTTACATAGAAATATCCTGGCCTTAAAACAAAAGGGAGGGCTCTGGCATTGTGTGTTCATTCTCCCCTGCAGAATGGACTCTGAAAGATGTGGAGATCTCATAGATGTCTCCAAAGACCAGTTCACAGCACCCAGGGAGTGAGGCTTTCTAAAAAAAAAAAAAAACAGTGCCTTCCCATGCAACATAAATGGCATGTGTCAAGGGAGAAAGACCCCAGCACTGTGGTGATGGAGCAGGGGCTGCCTGGGCAGCTTCCTTTGTGTCCTGATCATTTACATGACTTAAATACTACAATGTGCTCCCTGGTCAATAGCACGAGATGCTTTGCCATAGCAACAGTTGCAGAATGTGGCCAAGCCTCGGTGGTGTCCCTGTGACATAGAAAAGTTCCATAAAGAAACACTCCTTATGAATATGCTCAGAGATTTCTTTATCCCACCAGCACTTGCTCCAGCTTCTGCTGGCTGTAGGGTTTATTTCCACGGCCCATCTTTCCCCGCTTTGTGCACAATTTGGAAAAGGCATGGCCAAGAGGTCACAGGGTGGAATCACACTCTTGGCTCCAATGGAAATGGAATTCTTGAGAATGTTTTCAGAAAACTATTTACACTGTGCTGGAAATTGGGTAAAACTCAGGAATGCAATACACATGCTGAAGTCATCGCTGCACTCCTTGCAGCTGTGCAGTGAACAGCCTTCTCAGTGTTGGCACTTTTTTACTTCTTTCTATCCCATCTCCACATGTGCTTCTGTCATAATCCACTGTAGACAATCGGAAGGAAATGAGCTCCACAATCAGTTCTGGCATCCAAAAGACACAGCATGTATGTTATCAAATCTGTGATTAAGCCCCAATATTTTCCTCATCTTTCAAGGTCATTTTCAGTTGAGATCATTTTGTTTCTGTTAAGAAGGCACCCCATGGTCTGGCTAGACAGCTCAGAGGACTAAGCAGCTGCTTAGACAAGTGCAGAAACTGGGGTTTGATCCCTAGAACCACAAGTGGTGTGGGCCCCAACCCTAGGCACACTGAGCCAGCCACAGAGTCTGGGTGTGGTGGCCCACACCTGTAATCCCTGTTCCAAGGAGGCTGAAAGTGGGGATCACTATGAGTGTGAGCTACGAAGTGAGACCCTGTACCAAATGCATAAGAACAAAAAAGCAACGCACTCTCTTTTAACCACTTCCACTTTGTTACCAGTGTGATGCTAATACACTCATTTGGTTAAAAATTTCAGTACAGAATGCATAGAAGAGAAGAAAAAAGAATTTTAGTGATGACACAGAGAGCAGCAAAACTGTATTTGGCTGTGCAATGTACCAAGGAATTTTGCCATTCACAGATAATAGGAGCTCCTTCTAGTTTGTCTGGGTGGGGCAGAAGGACATTCTTCACATTGATACGTTTGTGTTCTTGAAAGACATCGCTTCTGGCACCAGGGCAACTTTGTTTCCTTCCCTCATCTCTGCCCCTTTCGAGGCCAAGAGTGATAGATGAGCCTCTGAGTGTGTGCACCTGACTCCACAGCAATCTATAAATTAGTGATGAGCTGGTCATTAAAAAAAAAAAAAAAACAACAAAAAAAAAAAAACTCCTAACTGTTCTTGTGTCTCTGGGAGCCACAGACCCCAGGGGTCACCAAGCGATGAAAGATCGAACTGGACTCACCAGTAAAAACACAATTAATTATTTACACACATCAGCATCTGACATTGGTATAATTTGAATGTGGAGACCCTTTGTTTGCTACATTGATTTTGCTCCAAAGACTGTGAAATCTGGTGGCACTCTTGTTCAGATTAAAGGGACATGGACAAGTAGAGTACTGCTGATGAACGATGAGCTTTGAGTGTCAAATTTTATGCATGTGTTGATATAAAGGAAGTGATGCTGCACGTCGCAGTGATATTTTGAGGACTTTCAAAAACATAAGGAGTGTGCGTGAGTGCAGAGGGGAAAGAAAGGGACTTAGAGAAGCAATTCTCATTCTCTTGTCTCTGCCCCAGTAAAGAAAGGCAAATCAATTTAACCAGAGCTGGGAAGAAATTTCTAGAGAAAAGGTCTGCCCACTAAAAAGCCCACTGGAGAAACTTCCTCACACCATCAAGTGAGTTTCCATATAGAAATGCTGAGCCCTCTCTTATAGGTATTTATGTTTAGAATTGTGTATTATGCAAGTAAATCACATTTTCCTGGCCTAAAGCACTGCTGGGCAGCATGGTTCTATTGAACCTGGAGGGAAAATAGAAATCTTTATTTATGTATACTCTGTCATTTTCGAGGCTTCTTACGGTCAAAGGACTGCCATTTGAATGCTGTGGATTTGGTGGACTGCTGCTCAACAATGGAGAAATTTTATTAAGCAGAGCCAAAGCTAATTTTGAGTAGTTCTAAGATGTTGCCTGTTAAATGGAGAGGATTTGATGCCCCATCCTTCCTTTCATGCTTGCAGAACCTTGGAATCCTTGACAAAGCATGAACTGCACTACAGGCTGCAAGCAAAGGGAGCTGTATTCAGATGGTTAGCATTGCCTCCCTGATGCCAGGTTTGCCACTCTTTTCTTCTTGAGTTCATCATTCCAAACTATTGAGAATTTTCCAACTTTTTTTTCAGAAGAATAGTTCATAAATTCCTATGGCAGCCTTTTTCCAATGAGTTCAGATGCTGTATTGCTCAGTATTCCAAAGATAGAGTGAACACGAGTGAACACCCACAGCACAAGTAAACACTCATAATTTTCTGTGCCACACAGAGTCTCTGTACAAGATTTGGATTTAATCTCTATTTTTGTACTAATTCCAAAAACTTAATGAAGTCTGAAGGCATTTGGCAACAGAACTAACCTATTTAAACTCCTTGCTTTACCCTATAACCCAAATATTTCATAAATATTTGAATATATTGGAGCACCCTTGATTATCCTTTTTACACTACACTTTATTCTTAGGTAAACAACTATACCAGGCCATCGTGATCCCATGAAAGACTTCAAAATAAAATTGCACTATTTATTGTTCTATGAATACTGAGTATAATGTGTTAGGATAGCCACATTACAAATGAATCAGGGTATGATGAAAAATTCCCCTCAATTCATCCTTGGTTCAGTTACTCTACTAATAGGAAAGACCCTCAGAGGGAGAACTGGGCAGAGTAATAGACAGTAATCTGTACACCCTCCATGTGTCTAGTTCTCAACATCATTATTATGCTGCTTTTTCTTCTAAATTGTTGCAACCACTATATTAGATCCAGTAACTACTATAAGGCACTGTATGAGTTAGTTATGATCATTGGGTTTTCTTATGTACAGAGTTTGAGACAAAATTTCAAGGTCTCATAATTTATGTCAGGGGTGGAATGGAGGAAAACAATAAAGATTATGTTATGAAGTAAGTTACCACTATGGACAACTGGAGATGGATCCAATTGCAGACCTCTGAGAGCCAATAGAAAATGTACACCTCGGAAATATCCATTCTGAAGGACAAGGGAACTGGGTTGTTGTACACACCAACCCTGACTTCTCATTGGATGAGGACTCTACAGGGGTAAGAGTGGAGGAGGGGAAAGGGGGTTAAAAGGAGGCCAAGGGATATTGGGGATAAAGAGAAACCAGGATGTGTCATGTACAGGCATAAATTCCCTATGATGAATGTGATCATTATGTATATCTAAATTATACCAAAAAAAAAAAAAAAACTTAATAAGAGTTTTAAAAAGAGTTGGGATACTAATTCTCCAGCACATCTTGTTTGCCATATGCAAGCAAAGTTGGCTCCAGCTCCTGAAAAATCCCTGTGATCCAAAGACATGGAGACTTGCAGTTGAATATCAGGCAGTAGGGCCTAGAAATGGACAAATCTAAGGGGATATAAGCAGAGCATTAACAGATCTCATTAAAACTGTAGAAAACAAATTTCCCTGTCTGTAGCCTGAAAGACAACAAACACACAAATTCCTGGACACAGATTTACCCATGTGTTTTCTCCAGAAGCAGATAAAATTTGCCTATGATTTGTCATTTTAAAAATTACCATCTCTTTCTTCTATAAACTATTTATTATCTCGATATGACAATTCAGAGACATTGCCTGCCTTCTTAGAGAGGCTCACCTGTATCTTAGCAGAGGAGAAAGCGAAAGGGTAAGAGAAAAGCAACAGAGCAGCCCAGAGAGGATCGAGATGCAGGCAGAAATCTGATTGTTTGCATTTGGCAAGGAGCTAGTACTCTCATTTACAGGAGGAAGTCTGAACAGACAAGTGAAGAGTGATGGCAGTAGGTCAAGCAATTAGGAACATGGCAAATCCCTTTGTCAAGCTGCCGGCCTAGAGAAGAGCCAAGAGGAAGAGGCCTTGGCAGAGGACATAGGAAGAGGTCCAACCTGGCAGGTGTGGGCATGGAGAAAAGGGAGAAGATCTTTGGGCAATTTTCAAGGACAAATCCTAGATGAGTAATGACAAGACCAAAGCAGGAAGGGGGAGCTTGAGATTTAGCACATGTTCCAAATCACAGAGTAAACTAAACTGATGAATGGATGGCCAAGTCAGTGATGCAAGCAAAGAAAACCTATGACTTTGGTTGGGACTTCTCTTAATTTTAAATGGTAAAAGAAGGAAAGAAAGAAGGAAGAATGGAAGGGAGAGAGGGAGAGAACAAAACATTTTTTATTTCAGTAACCAATAAAAAATTGATTTGCATAGAGTATGTACATGACAGGAATTGTATCAGTTACACACAATGCTGCACGTTAGTACATATCCTTAAATTCAGTGGCTGAAAATGACAGTCTTTAGCTCATGATTCTGTGGCTCAGCAATTGGTTGGCTTCAACCGAGTGATAATTTTTGTCCCACCCAAGGTCATTTTGTATCTGCAGACAGCTGGCAGGCCACCACAGGGCTGGTTGGTCTAGGAAACACCATCTGAAATGCCTCCACACAGTCCGCACAATCCCTGCACCATCTGGTCACTCATCCTCCATGTGGTTATCCTGGACCAGTTCATTTGTTAACAGTGAGGTTCCAAGTAGCCAAAGAGGGTCAGCCCCCAAACCAGAGACTGTTTAAGTTTCTCCTTGTTTCATGTTGACTAACATCCCATTGGCCTATATGAGCCCAATGGCCATACCCAGATCTGAAGAGAGGGTGCCTTTCATTCTGTGTGGAAGTATGTACCATCTACTGCAAGAGAGCAACTCAAAGACACTCAGGATGAGGGGAAACTTGAAAATAAAGTGAACTCTCAGCTTCTTCCTTTCTCTTCTCCCTCTCTCTGCCAACCTCAGCCACTTGAGCCAGGAGGGCAGAAGCCTTGAGCTCTTGAGCTTGCATCCTGTATTGTAAACTGAAAGAAAAGGATGTTAGGACTCTCCTCCTCTCAACCCAATTGAGAGATGCTGAGAGTGAAGCAGCCAGGGCTGGCTTGTGTGTAGGTGGACAAACATGGATGACTCTTCCTCGACTCATTCGACAGGGAGGAAGGCAGCAGAAATGTTACTCTAGTGTTTCTTGGTCTTTTCCTGGCATAATTTCCAGGTTTTCTAGGTTCTGGGTCTCATCTTTCTTACTTATCTCTTCCATTTTGTTTCTGGAACACATACTGAGAAACATTCCATGGAAAGCAATATTGTACAAACTTACATATCCATTTCCCTGCCTTCCAACTTGAAGGAAAATTTATTTATGTGTCAAATTCCACAGAATTTACCTTCAACTTCTAACTTTTATTCCTTTTTCAAAATCTCCTGTCATGTCTTTCATTTCCATGAGACTGTTCTGATTTTGAAATGTACACTTGATGTGCCACCCTGACCCTGTTTCATGCATTTTCTCTTATATCTTACCATTAAAACATTATTTATAGTACTCAAAAAGTTTTCCTCTGCATTCAGTTTCCCTTGAATTCTTTTTTCCAGGTTGAGGTCTATACTTTGCATAATGCCTTTCTAAAATCTGCTTATACCTTTGTAACTTTTAATTTTGGAATAATTTCAAACTTAGAATATTTATAAGAGTAGTATAAAGAAAATTATACGACTTTTACCCAAAATGTACCAACTGGTTATAAGGTACACCCTGCATTTCAAAATTCTATGTCAAAATAGATCATTTGTTTAATCTTTTCCTTTTATTTGTGAATATATACTTTAGTGCAGCTGGATATGGCAGCAATGCCTGTATGCCCAGTTTTCAAGCTGTAGAGCTACTGGAGCCATGCAAAACTAACAGTCATGACGGGCTGTGAAAAAAGATGTGTGAGAACAACCTGACTAACTCAGAAGTAAGTGAACTGAAGGGCATACCTGTCTATGGGGTCCTCAGGTGAGTGCAGAATTAAATTAAATCAATCGGACCCAATGTTAAGCTGGACCCTGTTAAGCAGATATTGTGTCAAGAAATGCTTTAACTCCATGGGAGGAGAGTGTTCTATAATAGACACTGCCAATGCTATACAACCTTGCAGTTTATTTCCTCCTGGGGTGCTGGAATGCCCTAAGGCACAGTTCTCTGTTATCTGAGTTGGATACATGTTCCTCTGTCAGGCCAACAAAGTGCAGTTGAAATGGGTGATTGACCCTCAGCCTGGCTCCTAGGGTCCCCTGTGAGCTCCTCCATATGTTCCGCATTCCCTTGCAAAGGGCTGGATATGGAGGGTCCCAAATAGACGCTGAGACCCCCCAGATGGGAAAAGATTGCAAAAAAAGGAAGGAGTCTTCTATCCCTGAACGTGTTCAGAAACACTCACTTTGATATGAAACTCTTGAGGTAAAATCAAGTTAGACAAATTACTTGATCAGTGAACTTCTGTCATGCTTTTGAAAAGAAGGTGGCCCTCTTAGCAGAGTTAACAAAGGCCTTCTACCTCCAAGTGTCAGAGTATAGTTTCACATGAATTTTATTTGAAGGCTTTTAACAGCCTTATTTTAAATAAGAATACAGTCACTGTATTCTTCCCTATAAAATATCACTTTATTTCACTGTACTTATTTAAAAGTTATTAAACACAATGCATTACTAAAGAGAACTTCTAAATTTTCCAGTAAGTTTGAGACATTAAAGGGGTTGGAGAGATAGCTCAGTAGATACTGAGTTCAATCCCCAATACCACAAAAAACAAAAGGTTGACACATTAAGGTAATACGTTCAAAGTTGACTTTATAATATCATAATCACTTTATAGTTAAGCAGTATTTCAAGTGAAATATAAATCAAAATTCAAATAAGCATGCACATTATTTTTCAGCAAGCTCAAATCTGAAGATCATTTCCCAAGTCAGTGGGAAATAATCATACCAAGTCAGTGTTTTACATTGCATACTCACACTAAAAATTGTAAGTGCACAGCTAGAATTCTTTTTAAAATGTTAGATTTCTTTATCTTTGGAGTTACTGATATAGGAATTATTTTCATAGTTTGTTTTAACTTAGATGGATAAAAATGATGTCTGTTATTGTGCCTGCTTAGAAATATGATAGCAGCCACACAAAGGAGAAGCATGTTAACAGTGGTAGAAATACACATTGTCCTTGCTCATACCTCAATGTGATTCTTCCAGGAGAGATAGATTTGCTTTTTAGCATTTTCTCATAACACTGCGTATTCCTTCAAAGCCCTACCAGACAGAAAGGAAATACTGAAATTGTGTTTATAGCTTCCGGACAAGATAAAATGTCTATGCTGTACTCAGGAAAGGCAAGAAAGAAAGAAAGAAAGAAAGAAAGAAAGAAAGAAAGAAAGAAAGAAAGAAAGAAAGAAAGAAAGAAAGAAAGAAAGAAAGAAAGAAAGAAAGAAAGAAAGAAAGAAAGAAAAAGAAAGCATGCCACATAGGTGCCTGAGAGCACTTTCTTTGTAGGCATTCTCCTCAGTAAGTTTCTCAGGCATAAATATTACCCTCTTCTATGTGTGTATAAAGCCACATATGTTCTACACAGAGTAACTGCCTTACCACCCTGAAAAATATGTGCCCAAGAATTTTTCAAAATTTACCTGATATCAAAAAAATCTATCAAAATTTACCTGGTATCTTACTTCCCTCATACTTACTTTAATACAGATTTTTAAACTGTCTTTCTTAATGATTAAATAACATGTCTTTTTTAAATAGAAACCAGCAAATAAATGAAACAGAGATCGTTGCAAATTTAAGCAAATCTTATTAAATCTTTTAATAAAATGAAACTACTCAATGTCCATCTAGTGGCCAATATGAAGACTTATTTTCATGCGTGTTGTGGCTTGGACTGAATATTCAAATGAAGCAGTAAGATGACACCAACAGCAGGGTCACAGGGCATTGCAATAAGAACCAGGTCTCAGGCAGATTTCCCCATTTTTCCCACAACCCAGAATTCTGCCGCATGATTGTAGCCTAAGTATATGGGAAGCTGAGAAATAATGGCCTTCCTGTGTTCCCAGGAAGGAAAGCCTAACAACAGGATTTAACAGACACTTTGCATTGTCTGCCTTATAGGCCTTCAAATGTAGAATAAAACAGTCAGCAATTCGTGCCTCCTTACTATGCACTTGGCATCCCAGTGAGGTAGATACACTTTGGAGCCTGTTTTGCAGAGGAAGAGATGGAGCGTTAGAAATATTAAAGAACTTTCTCTCCCTGCAGCACTCATTTTTTAATGTTCTGAGGTAAAGTTGCTTTCTCACAAACTTGTGGATGGGTTAGCAAACATTTCCAGGAACCATAATTGAGTTTTTTGGCTTAAATATTTTACTTGGCTGATTGGAGTGGCTTGAAAAGCACAGATTTTGTTTCTTTCTTTCTTTGTTTTTCAATTTCTCACACACAAACATTTGAACATAGTTCTAGGATTGGTACGGTAATGTTAGCAACACCCCTGGTGTGTCTCTGCTTCAGGGTCTGCCCCATCCAACAAATCAGCCATAATGTCCTCACTAACCACACTCAAAGACAAGAAATGGAGTTGTTCTTCACACACATTCTGTCCTGCTACTTTTTTTTTCCTTTCGTCAGATATCAAAACCTTTTCTAGAAATCCACAGGCAAAATCTCTCTACTATGTCATTGGTCAAAATTGACTCCCACTCTATTACTTAAGCCAGTCACCAGCAAAGGCCAATAGGATGAACGCATCTGACTTTTGCAACTGCAACTCATCCTTGGGGTTGGAGGAAAACACACCTTCCTTGAGTATATTGCTGCCTTACACCTGATAAATTCTGTGGGGAAAGGAGTAAAAAAGCCCCAGTGGTTCTTGGGTGTTTAGCAAACAGGGTTTGCCACAGATAGAATCTCATCCCTTAAAAAAATATTGAGCCCTAATAGTGTATTCCAGTGTTATATTCTGACATTAATAGTCTAAGACATGTGTTTGAATCAAATGCTCTTAAAGCTGTAATAAACCTTAAGAATGATTTCATTCAGTCCTCTCTTCACATATTGATAAACTGAGTCTCACATCAATTGACCTTTACCAGGTTGCATAACTAAATGAAAACAGAAGTAGAACTAAAACTAACTTTTGTCAAGGCCAGTGTAGCATATACTTACTAAGTGACATTGCTTTATAGTCAGCTTGGTACTGGAATTTGGGGGCAAAGACCCTGGCTTCTGGAGTTCCAACAGACCAGGAGTGGCCACTGTCCCATAATGCCAGACAAAATGACCAGCAGTGGTGAAGAGTCAGGAAATGGATTTTAATTGCATGGTCACATATAGAAACACAGAGAGTCTCAAAATTTGCCTTTGAAGGACTGAAAGAGAAGCTGTGGGGTTTATGATATTGATCAAACACATTTAAATTTTTAAAGTTTTATTACAGTAAAAGATACACTGTCATTAATTCCACTGAAAATACTCCCGTCATTTAAAAATACACATATTACTTTGCTACTTTTGCTGTATGATCATTGGGGCCTCAATGTACTGAGCTGATTGGAATCTTTTGCCTTTTATTATCAGTTTAACTGACAATAGAGAAATGCAAGTTGTGCAGTACCAGATTCAGTGAACAAGGAGAAGGTGCACTGCAGTGTTTCTATGACACTACCTTTCAGTCTGATGGTACCAGGCAGCTGCATTCCTCTTACCCTTGATCATACCTCTTAAAGACACTCATGAAAACAGACTAACTACTTCAGAAAGTTGCAACAGCAATGGGATACATGTGTTCAACAGCAGTGGGAGCATTTTGAGGAGGGTTAATGACACTGTATTTTGTACTGTAGTTTTTTAAATAATTTTATTGAGGAACAAATATCAATAAGACAGTTTCAAAACTGATTAGTAGGACAGTTTCAATAATTAGTATATTGCATATTGTTGTCTTAGTGGTTATTCATTGTACAAGAGGCAGACATGATATCCTGTCCACAAATACTATTAAAACAAATATTTCTATTCATTGAATTTAGAGAATGTAACTGTATATCTATCCTATTTTGAATATACAAATACAAAATGGTTGTTCATTTGTATCCCCTTTTTGTTCAGTTTTGTCAGAGAAAAGTATTCCATTGTCAATTAAATATTATAGGTGAGTGAATCCAGTAAAATATTCTAATACAGTCCATGATAGTAGAGGGCTTTCTTTAAGACTGGCAATGTCAGAAGTTGTTGACTTGAGCCTTTCACAGCTCAGCATATTAATAGGGCTTTACTTTTTTGCTGGATATTTAAAACCAAGATAAAGCAAGGCCTATATAACAAGAAATGTAACTTTTGGGTCTGACAAATCAGACAAATCCCCTCAGGATTTATCCTGAAACCCTGTCCTGCAGTTTCGTTTCTAAACTTCTGTGTAAAAATATGCAATTGTTTATTCTTATTTTTTGAAATTTTTTTATTTCTTTAATTTTTTCTTCATATTCTGTAGGGACTTAAAGGTTAACATATCAATATTTGATGAAAAATATGTGCTCCTTGTTATGCCTAAGATGTTTGATACTTAGAAAGATAGTGAAGTTAAGCTCACCTGCCTACGTTGTATGGTAATAACACTAAGCTTCTCTTCTGAAAATTAACAACCTAAGTTTGCAAACCAAAAATTAGAGAAAAAGAAGGGCTTCAAGGACAGCCAACATTTTTTTTCCATTTATTTTTATTTTATTAAAATACAAATGTCAATCAGACAGTTTCAAGACACCTTAACCATACAGAGTCGATGAATTAATACATTGCAAACTTTTCATAACGTTTTGGTATTGTACAAGGTGCATACATGATATTATATTTACAGGTTTTTTATAGCTGAATTATATCAAAAATTCAATAATTATTTACCTAGTGGATGACCATAGCACTAAAAGCCGACATAATATCCTGTCCAACCACCATTAGTGCAGATCTTGCCTATCATAGAATTATGTAGAAGCACAGCATTATCTATCCCAACTGTACTGTCTATACACACACATCATGATTTTTTCTTTCTACAAC